>NMRB01004136.1:0-20917 GCA_002633025.1 Notospermus geniculatus
CCCAAGAGACCAGAAGGAGAACACGAAGAAACGCACATCAGTATACATCTTCGGGTTGGCGATGTATTTCTTGAGGAACGTACAAGTGGCTCGACCAAGGCGTGCCCGTATCCCTTCGATATTCGGCTCCGTAAACAAATTCGGAAAATTAAACCCGATAAACATTAAGAGAATCATAACAGCTGAGATCTTGGCCCGTTTTTTCGTGCACCACGTGGACGCCTTCAGCGGGAAGCAAACGGCGATGAATTTGTCGAAAGTCATGCAGAGAACGACCCAGTTGGAGATGCCGTAAAAGTTGGCCGAGAAAAACCAATATGGCGGACAGAAATATTGCCCAATGGAGATAAAGAATTCAGGGTTCCACATGAGTGCAGTCCGCTGAAAGACAGAACACAGTTTATCATAAGATGACGAAATATATTCCTAACTCGGGAAGATTTCTGTCGTGTGTCAGAGAGATTCCACTGAATGATTATACCAGTCCAAAGCTTTTTATGGCGGCCTATCATCATGTATATGTGACGGTATAGCATGGGTAGGGCTATGCTGATTGGCGAGAGCAAGACTAGGCCTAGCTAGGCGAGGGCTGCAAGCTGATGATGTAGAATGACATAAAGAGCTATCGCCGCAACCTTTGACTTCGAAATCAAAGAAAAGGAAAACGCTTACCTGAACATTTTTTAGGAGAATAATCGACGTATCGAAGACAGCCAAGATCCTCATGTAGAGGCACGTCGTCTGGTTCCGGTACTGAGGCTGCAGCAGTACCAGGAATGCCAAGATGTTGCCGACGAACCCAAGGCACAGGACGCAGGGATCAAGGATATTGTGGATGATAAAGAGCAGCGTCGTGAAGAGCTGGTCATAAAATGGAGAAATCGTCTGCTCGGGCATGTCGGGTTGTGACGTTTGGGTCGAAGCCCATGATTGGTCGATGCTGTCGTCCGAAGCATTCATTTTAAACTCACAGTCACAGTTGAATCACAGATCACAGAACTCCCACCACGGCGTTGGTCAGTCTGCGAACCATCTGGTCCAGCGACGGCGTCGCCAAACTACGAATCTTGCACGGCGTATAAAATCATATCGTGCACTATTTTGGCGACTGCGAATTAGAAGAAACAAACTGCGCGCGTTACCAAGAACCTTTTTACAGTCTGTTATGCAAAAATGGCAGTCCTGATGCTAGTAGGCCTATACCAGATAATTTTTACAATAAAGAGTACATTTCGGCACAAAAATGACGTCTCGGTCAGCGTTTCCTTTCGCCCCAGCTATACCTGTCGGTATTAATTTTCGTCTTCAATGATTATGATGTGTATAGTTCGTCAAAATTTTGATACAGGGGTCGTCAATTCATTTCTGCGATGAGCACGGAGGACACTTTCGACACAAAGCACAGTCCCAGGACAGAATAAGAATCTCTCCGTCCCAGATAGCAGTAACTCGCAGAAGAAGACCACCAGGGACTCGCAATACCAGTGCCCCCAACCCGTTATGAAGAAGAAACACAATGACGACAAACTCGGGAGTAGGGCGAACCAGACCGGTAGGTGACGAACTGCGACGGATTTTTCCGTTCAATGCAAGGATAGCCTTCTCCAAATTGAACACTACGTCGATCACTCCAGGAATTCCGAGTTCTCTTTGAATTCCCCCTTTGGGGCGTCCCACCGCGCGAGTTGTAGGGACCGGTGTTCTTCTCCCGTAGCTTTGTAACGCTGAGAAGAGATGCTCCTTCGTGCTGTGGGAGTTCAGAATTCCCGTGCTTTCGTGGCGAACTATGACTGCAGCGGACAACGCCGGAAGCGTGGGCAACCAAATGTCGGGCGAGACGAGAACTGCGGGCAGCAAAAATCCAGGCGAAATTTCAGAGCTTGCAATCGGCGGGAAGACGACCAACGTCTTCTTGCAGGGTAATGTCCGGTACGTTGTGCCCGAGAGGAGACGGTGGTCTGGGTTTCCTGTTCTGAAGTTTAGGTTGTTCGGTCCCGATGGGCGAATGTGTTGTCCTCCGTAACGTAATCGATCTGTAAGGTGTGAAACTCCCGTCGAGTGGCCCTGCTGAATGCCGTCGATGTGATTCAACGAGTACTTAGCGAGAACTACCTTACTTGCCATCCTACTAAATGTTATGACTCAAGATGTCAATGACTTATAAACATATGAATGGTACTCCGTACCATCGCGTGCAGAACTTTACCAGGAAATTCCATGCAGGGGTATTGTGATTGAAAACGTATGCAATTATTGTGAATCAAAACAGTGGTTTTTAATTTCACCAGAGGCAAGATCATGATTTTCATTTTGATAATTATGACAGTACTACATTAGGGGAGAAGGAACTCTTCGAAGGCAGTAATTAACATTACTCTATATTGCGTGTTTTTCACAACATAACTTGATATTAAAGTTACATGTAATTGCAACGTGGTTAATTACACGTCGTTTAATTACCAATATTAGCTTCATTTTGCGTGACATCATTGACATCGGATATGATGACACGGAGGTTTGCCTTAGTTTCAATAATGATTTATAATCAAATCTAGATCTGCAGAAAGGATAATGTTCGCAACTATTTGTCCTTTGTTTCAACCTTACCACTTTCGTGATAACTTNACCATCCAAGATGGCCGCGTTGGCAACCATCTTGGATCGATTTTGAACGTTCTTCCTGACTATGAAATTTTAACTAGAGCCTCAGCTACTGTCATGCAGGTTCCAAAGTCTTTGCCCACGGATAGTCTACAGTGTGGAACAGAAAGCCGGCTGCAGGGTAAATCTGTGTGAACCTAATAAGGTAGCGATTCTATTGGTTACCAGTGGGAGCGCGGTTGATTAATGAAATAGCCGTCACTCTCGTTATATAGAAGACAAGCACGTAGAATAGAGCTATTTCTTTTGTTGAACATTCTCCCACTGATTGTCGAACAAACAAGGCCTGCCTGCTTACCATTGCAAAGCAGATCAGTAGCCGCTCTCGACATTACCTGTTTTTAAGACATGGGTAGCCTACTCTCTAATCTTTTCACATCTTGAGACCGGCCGGTTGATCGTCTCTACGAGAAGGGAGGTTGGCATATGACGAACTTTTAGGAACGTGTTCCCAGGGCAGCAAGGAAGTATGTACTGCATAGACGTCTACATGTCGATTATACGATGACTGACACCGTTGTCTGAAGGACACCTCTTTATTAGGGACACTGTACATCAGTCCCAAAGTGTTCGTAGCTGCGACCGCAGTGACGAGGACATCACTCAAAAACGATAGCATCTGGGTGCCAAAATATCGTTTCGGCATCAAAGTCAATAGGGAGTTTTCGCAAATCTGACGAAAAACGAAGTACGAAATACGAAATTGGACGTCATATCCATGACGTAATGTATTTCAGGAAATGGCTGGTACCATAAATATCGCCTGCTGCAAGAGCGTCTTTTAGCGTATGACGTTAGAACGACAGAGATACGGTGTATATTAAACTTTGAAATTTATCTTTCGTTGCCACTTCGTTGATACGAATTGGAAATTTAAAAATTCAAGATGCGCCATAACTCTNACTTTCAAATTCATAGCTTTTCTAGTTTTCCCAAGGATCACAAATCTTGGTCTCAAATGAAAATGAACAGCCCCTTTAAAAATTCAAGATGCGCCATAACTCTTTCGATCCTACATGACATGCTAAAAGACGCACTGGCAGGAGGGACATTTGTGGTACGAACCATTTCCTGAAAAACATTACGTCATGGATATGACGTCCAAGTTCGTATTTCGTACTTCGTTTTTCGTCAGATTTGCAAAAACTCCCTATTCTCTGTAGACTACGATGACGAACCACGTATTGGCACAGAACAGACCGGGGAATGTCATCATCATCATCGTCGTTTTAAGAGCCGTCTGTAGCCATAGTTGACATCGGGCTCCTCCGAGTTGAAAGTAACGTTAACGCGGTGCCAAACAAAGCTAAGTGCAGACGGTTGAATAACTATAAGAACTCATTTAGAAGAGAATGTCCTCCAGATCCCGCTCGCTCAGCCACAAAGGCGTCTTATGAGTCTGTGATTATGTTATCCTGATAAACTGCATTCACAAATCACGAATTTTAAGTGAGGTTTCGCAAATCTGACGAAAGATAAAGTACGAAATACGAAATTGGACTTCATTTCCATGACGTAATGTTTTTCAGAAGATGGTTGGCACCACAAACATCCCTACTGTCAGTGCGTCTTTTAGCATATCATGTAAGACCGAGAGAGTTATGGTGCATCTTGAATTCTTAAATTTCCACTTCGTATCTACGAAGTGAAAACGAAAGATAAATTTCAAAGTTCACTACCGTAACTCTATCGGTCTAAGGACAGACTCTAAAAGATGCTCTTGCAACATGTGATATTTGTGGAACCAACCATCTCGACAAGACTGTTCAAATCTATCTATTTGAATGAGCTAAGTTACCAATTAGGCGTTGAGACTGTTGCTACACATAAAAGAATGAGTTCAAGCATGCTACATCTACTTGATGATGGGTTAATCACGCTATAACAAGCACGTTGAAATTCTCAAGTGATGAAAGGTATTGCGGCCATTTTTTTTCGACATGGTATCAGTCCAGCCTCGGTGTTACCACTGGCTATATATACGTTGGACAGGAGACCAGTCTTATCAAGGTGGGGAGAGAGAAAGAGTTGCCTAATGCATAAAGTCCTGCTTTAAAGTGTCATTGGCTGATACAGATTTGTTAGCCACACTTGGAAGGTTCCCTACTAGAGTTGTTGCCTATTCCTAACAGTTGAGGTGCCCAGCACGGCAGAGGGAAATCTGACCAGACCTATTAATATTAAAATCAGTTCAGTTAGGCCTACAGAGTGCCTTGACCCCAACTTATGCCCGTTGTACACGGTCCAATTTTTTATTACTAACTTTTAGTACGATTTTTCTGCGATGGTCCCCGTTGTACACGGTAATAAATTTTACTGCCTTTTCGAAAATGCCATCCGTCCAGTGAAGGTTACTGCCCGCAATGGCTCCTGTGCAGCTGCTACAACCATTATTTTAGCAAGCACAACCTTCCTGAATTTCCTCATGGCCAAATATTATGTAATGGTACAGGTTACCGGTACAAAGATTACTTCATTGCGGTTGCTTATTTTGGTCGGCGGCTACATAATACAGTTTAAAATCAATCCACGACAGGCCTGCATGGATACATTTAACTCTCCTACCCACAAAATGCTGAAAAAATACCATCCGCGAACGATGCATAAACATTGTTTGACCCACAAGGGGTTAATTGTACTAAAAAAATATTGCCCCGATGTCCACGTTCGATTTCAGTCCATATATTTCATTTAGTAATAAAAAATAGGACAGGTCCTATTATGGTAATATTTTTTTGTAATAAAAATTTTCATCCAATTTCCCGATGTACACGATCCAATTTTTTAGTACAGAAATTTTATTACTAAAAAAATTGTATCCAT
Organism: Notospermus geniculatus; assembly: GCA_002633025.1. NCBI lineage: Eukaryota > Metazoa > Nemertea > Pilidiophora > Heteronemertea > Lineidae > Notospermus > Notospermus geniculatus. The sequence goes on from NMRB01004136.1 coordinate 5,485, forward strand.
GCAGGCCTACCGTAGATTGATTTTGAATTGTATTATGTAGCTCTTACCTAAATTTGCAACCGCAATGAAGTAATCCTACCGGTAGGAGCCTGTACCATGACGTACAGTTCGGCCAGGTGGAAATTCAGGAAGGTTGTGCTTGGTAAGATAGCGGTTTACAGGGAACCATTGCGGACAGTAACTTTGGTTGGACGGGTGGCATGTTCGAAAATGCATTACAATTTATTACCGTGTACAACGGAGCCCATAGCAGAAAAATCGTACGAAAAGTTATTACTAAAAGTTAGTAATAAAAAATTGGACCGTGTACAACGGGCATAAGCAATTTTTCCAGGCCCGGGTTCGAATTTAACCCGGATCCATTGAATTTTCTGTCCACACCTATTATTCGTCTTACGATATTGAACGCTGGCCATGCTATTTATAGACACACCACCCATTCAATTTTAGCAGACCGACACCTGTCGGTGGGCTCAGTAAACGTTTTAGCCCGGCATTTTTCTGTCAACACCTATGAAATTTCCGGGCTAAAGTATAACCCGGATCCACGGCGGGTCAGACCCGCCGAGCGAAAGCGGACTAAATTAGTCCGGCAATTTTTAACCCGGATCCGATTTTCATAGGTGTAAACGCAAAAATGGAGGGTCAGAGCCGGGTCAGACCCGGCAATTTCTTCAGGTGTAAACACAGCTTATATATGCTACATGTGTTAAGGCCAGTGTATAGTTTATTCCATTGTTAAAAGTTATAATTACAGTTACGGATTCTTGGCGGATTTCCCTGGAATTCCGCGTTTTCTCCACGCCGCAACACTCAGGAATAGGCAACAACTCTACTGGTCACGTATGGCAAAACCCATGACAAGAATGGTGAGGAGCGAGAACTTTGAATTGTTGAGACCAGACTGGAGTATCAAGAAACCCGACATCGAATTTGAGGAGGTGACGTCAACCCTGGCATGCGCTGCACTTTGTTTGACAATAAGATGTTCGACGGTCGTTGTCATGGCCGATGTCGTCAGGTTTATTTGTCAAATGGACAAAAGGAAAGGAAAATGCTTGGAAAAGAAAGAATGTTTTCGAAGTGCAGATTCCAGGATGTATGCGCAGAAGGCAAGTAGCTGTGTTCACCAAAATCGCTACTGTATGCACCCTTAAAGCTGCGTCTCCGAACAAAAAGCCCCCATGCGACGAGCAAGAGAATTGCAAACAACGCCCTGCAAGGACCTCCAAACGAACGCTCAGAACATGATATACCCCACGACGCCAGGAGGGCGCCACCTTATTTGTCTTCAGGCAACAGAGCTGTCAACATCTCCGGATACCTCTTACACTACTCAAAGAAAAAAACTGTAGTCATTTAGACGGGATGCGAGCCGTCAATCTTCTGATATGTAATCCACCACTCTATCCACTCGGCCAACGAGCAATTTGACAGAGACATGGTTTGTTTTTGTCATGGACGTAGGCATTCGACTTAGGTAATAGTACGAATAAGAGGAAACATGTGTAGTGTTCCAACAAGTTCGGTGGCCGAATGGGGAAGACGGAGGAGCAAGGTCAACAGGGCGCGTGGTCAAATTTTTTTCTTTCAAAAAAAGTGTTCAGCAATAGCTCACCAGAGGATGTTCACACCTCGAAAGCTCGAAGACCAAAAAGGTGGCGCCCTCCTGGCGTCGTGGGTATATCATGTTCTGAGCCTTCGTTTGGAGGTCCTTGCAGGGCGTTTGCAATTCTTTTGCTCGTCGCATGGGGGATTTTTGTGCGGAGACGTCAGCTTTAAGGACGGGGCACACGTGCGACTAAAATGGGGGCGACTACCGATGCGACTACTACGTCGCATGCGATAATTACCTTTGAGGTCGATCAGTGATGCCATCCGCGACATCACTGATCTTCCAAGGAAGCATTTGTCGCAAACGAGTCAACAAAAGCCAAAAAAAACTAAAAATATGTTCAGTCGCTTCTGTGGTCGCAAGGCCAGTCGCCTAGAAAATCGCACGGAAAATCGCAAGTGTGCGCCGCCCTTTATAGAAGTACGGCGCTCAATGTTCAGTGATGACGTCTAAGGGGGATTCTTTAGGCCTTCCATTTTATGGTCACGGTTGACCACAGTTTTTGCAGTCTTTTGATGACGTGCAGAGGGGAGAATTTATAGTTCGAGCGCTGGCCGCTGAATTTCTGGAAATGTGTATAAGATCACAGAGACGGCGTTTTGCCACTGGGCTCTATCTCCTCGAACATTTATCAGTTTTTCAATCTAATTCCATGGAAATACCGGCTTTTAAAGAAAACCCGTTATTTGTAATTCACTTGAATCACCAGGTTTTTGTATTTCTCGGCGAATTACCTATTTTTTCGGATGAAAAACCTAGAATCCTGGTATTTCGATCACATTTCACATTTTCAGCGGAAAACCTGTGCACACACCTCATTATCCAGATAAAGATTCTATACCCGTTAGTGCAGAATAGTCTATGAATTGAGGAGGGGAACGAGGTAGTCTATTTCCTCGTCCCCTACCACAATTTTGTAGTGACTAGTGGCGGCACGGCGGCGGGTTGGGAAACCAAACTATGGCCGGTGTGACGGAAATAGCGCCCAAGAACTTTGTAGGCAGGGCCGGATCCAGGGTTTAGAAATACGGGGGGCACAACCCTGAGGGCAAGCCCTCAGTTGGCGCTTACCGCAGGTCCGTGCACACGAAGGGGGGTCCGGGGGGCCTCCCCCGGGAAAATTTGAAAAAATCAAAGCTCTGAGATGCGATTTCCCAGCATCTTAGACATGAAATAATAGACGATTTTCAAAAATGCAGTAAAAAAATCATTGCCCCTCAAAAAATAGGGGGGGGGGGCACATGCCCCATGTGCCCCCCCCCCCCTGGATCCGGGCCTGGTAGGGCCATTTTTCAACATGATGATTCATTGGGAGGATCAGGATGATGTTATTCAGCATTGTTTAAAGCATCCAGTCATTGTATTGGAACAAGACCTGGGAACGAGGCCGACTGGGGAAATCTCGGCGAAAAACCTAGTATTTCTAAAAAAAAAACTGGTACCGGTATTACGCTCGAACAACCAAGTTTTTTTTTCGAAATACCTTGTTTTTCTCCAACTTTCTTGCTTAAAACTAGGTAATTCACGAGAGAAAAAAATTGTATTTCGGTAGAATTAGAATTTGGAAGGTACGACCGTAAAACCTTGTTTCTCGGCTGAATTACATGGAATCACATGTTTTTAGCGAAAAACAAGGTAACGGTATTTCATTCATAATACCAGGTAGCTTAAAACCATGTTTTCAGGCTAAAACATGGTTTTTCAATCGAAATACCAAGTTTTTCGTCGAAATACAGGTGTAACATCTGTGAGTGTTTCTGTAGCTCAGTGTTCCCCAACAATAGACGCGGCCCAGAATGGTTATTGTTGGGTTAGTTGCCGCTTAATCCGTCAGGAGGGAAACAAGAAAAACACCGAAATACGGGGAACACTGATCGACGTTACAGGTAAGTGTACAAACGGCTTGCCATAGCTGGATGCATTCTCTCTGGAGTTAGTTATCTGGGAACCATATCCTGTAATCGAGATTCTCTCTGAACTGAAACTGATGTTCTTTGACCGGCGTTCTTTGTCAGTGGGTTCGGGCCTAAGGCCCTGTATCCACGAGTCCGGGTTACGGCTGCGGTTTGCCGCGCCGGGATTTTTTTCACAGGGTTTTGGATAATCCTTCGATGGTTTAACAATACATGGCGTGTTAATTATCCCAATGCCTGTGAAAACCGCTCCCGCGCCGCAAACCGCACCGGAAACCGTTGTGGTGGATACAGGCCTTTACCCACTGCGCATCGGGAAAACGCAGCGGCAGAAAATGCTTTGTTAAAAGGCAGCGGACCGAGAAAATAACAAAGGATTTGTCGGGCAGTGATGAAACCGCGGCGGAAAAAACGCGACAGTGGGTTCAGGCCTTTAGGCCCCCATTACATAGAAGAATACGGTATACGAAAACGCCGAAGATTAACAATGGCTCCACGGTCGTGAATCCACTTGAAGCCTTTGTTAACCGGCGTTTTCGTATTCCGTATACTTCTATGTAATAGGGGCCTTACACTGTTAAAAATGTCTGTAATATCTGTACATTTACAGTAAATTTACAGCAGAATTTTCACTGCATGGTTGCTGTAAAATTCCTTTTACTGCAAATTGCTGTTTTTTTACTGGAAATTAACAGCAAGGTTACAGTTTCTCAGTTTTAAATACAGCATTTTTTGCAGAATTTATAACATTTTGCTGTCAAAATACGGCAAACGGGTGCTGTCAAAATACAGAAAAGTGCTGTGTTACTCTGCTGCCAGCATTTGCTGTAAAACATTTTAACAGTGTATGTACATGTATTCAGACAGAGCATGGTACATTTTTCACTACTGTACACGAACATCGGCGAAAATGCGCACTTTCTAAATTGAATAGAGTGCGGCTTCTTTGCAGCTAATTCGCTGTTTTTCGTCCACTATCGACAGGAGCTAAAGACCATTGTCTACAAGTTTCATAAGAGGGTACCCTTTAAACCACCTTCGGTTATGTTGAATGGCGAGATGTGGCACTATGAGTCACTTGTGGGGAAAATATTACAAGTTAAAAAACCAGTATCCTCGTATTATTATGGACTGATAATATATCAACTAAGCCAAACATCATTTCGTCGTGTCCATGAGGACATGTTCTTTCTCAAACCTAAAAGCCGTTGCTCACTTAGTGTGTTTATGTATAAACAATATATCATTATTGATGTAAGCGGCAGGGGCCGTCATCACTATTCTGTGTACGACCTTCGAAAAAAATCTACAGTGGGCGATTTTCTCCTCCCGGCCTCTGATCAATGTCTACACGCCCGTGTTATGAATTTGCGACTGGGTTTTCTCGCAAGCGGTGAAGTCATCGCGTCGTGTATGTTGGCTGGAAGAGGGTATTCAAGTGTCTATGAAGTAGTGGAAGTCAACAAAACAAGGAGAATTCAACTGATCCTCACGAAGGGAGTAAAATTGCCCCACTCCAGACTTCAGAAATTCCCATGCAACCACATTTACACCTATAGGATTTTCAATGGAAAAATGTATATCATCGTATTTAAGAAGACGAATTTTTCCTTTAAAGCTTGGAAATATTTGATCAAAACTGCTGACGTCATCACGGGCAGTGTAATATGGAGTCTCATGTGTGATGCGGCGATAGACTCTGTCTTATTATTGGCTCTTCCCGGGCCTAAAGCAGTTGGAATAAAAGAGTTGTATTGCCCAAAACATGGTTTCTCTTCTAAAAGAGCCGAAAGGATGGTCCTTGATGAAATCAGCATTGTATTTCCTGGTTTTAACAGCGATGTTGACCTAAACAATTATGAAATTTATCCTACGGATGGGTCGTTTTTGTATTTTGAGGAGTGCAAGCGGCCGGGGGCGAGGAGATGTATCAAGTCTGTAAAGGTGTACAAGAAGTTATTGTGAAGAGAACATGCTTACTGATGGGGTCCAGGGTAAAATTCAAGGATTTTTTTTACTTGTTCAGTGCGGTCTCTGCAACTCATGGCACCAAAGGACCATTAAGTACGGATTATTCTGCGCATGCCAGAGACACCATTGACACAATGGGCCGAATTCATAAAAACTAGCATTTGCTTTTTCTGGGCTTTTTCTTGAAGAGGTATTTATAAAATTTTGCTTCGTAGCAAATCCCTATATGTTTGTGAGCAAATTCTTTGGCTTGTGCTTCTCCTTGACAAACAAAAGCTTGGCCTTGGGGCTTTGGCTTGTAAGCTTTTGCTATGTTTTATAAATCCGGCCCATTCCCTTGCTGTCATTGTCCTGTTGACGTGATATTAAAGCTGAACTAGATCGTTAAAAGCAGCGCACGGGAGGTTTTAAAAAATAAGCCGCGCCATCGCGCGGCTTAAATGTCAAACAAGTGCCCATCCGCCATGTTCCAGACGCCCGTCCGCCATGTTTTGAATGTCTCTCCAAACCCAATAGACTTCCAATGTCCGTGGTGGCGCCAGCGTATTCCAAATCCAATCGGCGAAGGAGTCGCATCATGGCCTCGTATGAAATTAGGCTACACGAACATTGCACACGGCAGTACATGAGGCATCAATGTAGGCATCAAAATCACTGCAAACAAAACAACATAAACATTAGTTAGAAGGATAAAACGAGAAATAGGCTACATGCAGGCATTACGAAAACTTTGTCCCAGTTTGTTTCATGTGCCAGCGGCTAAAAATAGCACACGATGACGCGGCGTTAGCTTGAGGTGGGCCGTTCCATTAGCTTGAGAGGGGTGTGCGGTAGTAGGCCTAGAAGAAGCAAATGGGTCTGATCATGCTGATGAGTATCCAGGTTCAGAAGTTTGGATTTTAGGGGAAGATTAGAATGGACAGAATCCTTCATTTAGGCCACGCGACACAAAAGTTATATTGAACTGGCAGTACAAAGTGTTTGATGAATACCTGTCATACCTGAACACGAGGCTGCCACTTGGGTGGTGGCCTTGGGGCCATGTAGATTTTAAGGAATCTGAAAAACAAGGATCCCCAAGGAACCCTAAGGAATTAACTCCAAATATCGCAAATGATATGAGAAAACGACATTATTATGAATGTATATTGCACTGTACAAAAAACCCGCCAAGAAAACGTCTATAAATTATTTTGCGATATATGTTCAAAATATTTTGAAAATCCCATAGGGGGCCTCGGCCTATTTTGAACATGTATCGCAAAAAAGTATTTAGGGGCGTTTTCTTGGCGGATTTTTTGAACAGTTTAATAGACATTCATAATAATGTCGTTTTCTCATATCATTTGCATTATTTGGAGTTAATTCCTTAGGGTTCCTTGGGGATCCTTGTTTTCCAGATTCCTTAAAATCTATATGGCCGTGGGCTTGGTATTTGTGACCGTTGACACAATATTGAATAGGCCAATCGGATGATGGTCTTTGAAAGGTCATAGGGTAAATATTAAATATTCAAGAACTGCTTCTGATGGTTGGACAGCGTGCTCCAGGCCGGCGAAAAGACGGGAATTCCCAAGGAAATCCCCTGTTTTTTTTGCAAAAATCGACCACTTTGGAATCAAAATGACACATCAATCCACTGATTTGATCGTTCTCTGATAATGAAATGAGAATTATTACATTGTTATCTTATGTTACTGACTTTTGATGGTGTACTTTCTCAGCCCGTGCAGATATAGACAGCGGATTTTAATCGTGACTTTCGGTCACTTTCATTGAAACTACATTGCGTTATATCTCTGCCGCTAGATGGCGACGCTGTATGATCTCGTAAATGAAACAGACTTTCTGATATGAAAAACGTACACCGAACACCCCCAACGCTTCGTTAATGATGATGAATTTTGCGGAGGTTTTTGGCATAGGCAGCTTTTGTTGCCGTATTGTGGGACTAGAACTTTGAAATTTGCTTAGCAGCAAATTTGATAGTCCCCACAAATGGGAACTTCATAAACGATACTGTAGTTCCCATAAAAAATTGCCAGTTTATCATTCTTGTCATCTGAAGAAACTGTTGTATTACAACTAGTCACTGTGCTACAACCTCCATCTATCTTTAGGAATGTCAACTAACCTAATTAGTATGCGAGCATGCGCTCTTGTTTTCACTGGAGACTGACCATGTGACTTCGTTTTGTCTGGCTTGGGACCATTCCCATTCGAGCACATGGCATTATTTACAGGCAGATTGCCTGCCATTGGCTGATTTGAGCTTGACCTCCCCGAAGTTCAAGTTCATGTTTATTCATGAGCAAAATTGTGAATACGTAACAAAAAACGCTTAAAAAGTAATGGAAATGGGCAGAATTCTGAAAATCTTATCTGGATAAAATTACCATCTATGAGACTGCGGCAATGGATGTTGAGTTTATTCAGTCGTTTTACTGGGCTACCTCCATAATTGTGGTGTAATGAGCCAGAAACGGGAAGAAAACCTAGTAATCACAATATAGTCCCCACTGTGTGTGGGGACTATAATAAAGAGCACCTAGTCCCCAATATTTATTTCCCAGGGTTAGTTCAAGTGCATGGGATGATTGCTATATATACCATTACAAAAAGTTTTCTTCCATGAGCGATGACGTCATCAACCTAATGGTTAAGCAGTGCATTTTCCGGGTATTTTTACTGATCAAAGTTATTTTATTCGAAACAGAGTGGCGATCGTAAACCAGTTCGCTCGGGGAAATGAAAGTTTTCGATGTTCTCTACGTCCATACTGTTTCTGGGATTTTTCTGATTTTATCCTCCGCCGTCATTATCCTTGTTTCGAAACCCTGTTGAATGCCATTTTAATGGTAAAAATTGGGGATTCCCTCGAAAAACAGCAGAGTGTCTGGGAATTCCCCAATGATAGGCCTAAACAATTTACGAGGGGTGGAATTAATCTGGTTCGACCGTATATCAAAGCCTTCGATATTTCTTCACTGAAAATCTCATTTTGATCGATTGTGCCATTCCCCCGTCATTTTTGTCTTGAAAATCTCAACCTGCAGTGCTGACATGGACTAGTCCATTATTCAGAGGGGTGTGAAGGTTGTTCGTCAATAAATCCAGGCTATCCGCTAGCTTGAATTTAAGGACTCCCCAGCTCAAAATGTCGAAAACGGCATTAGGCCTCGTCCGGAACCCCTGATAAAACCCAAATGGCCCATATTTGTTTTGGCGGTGGCATTCTTATCGTGACCTTGACTGCGAATGCCTCAGACACCGCGCCATGGCTATTGTAATAGGCGAGTCCATCGAGTCCACTGTGTTCTAATTTTAGAATCGAATGACTTCAGTGATCTAAGAATAGATCAGCTCCGCGTGAAACTTCTTGTAATCAGACTGGGCCGTCACGCGGTACCGTGATTCGCGCTTTACCGTGACTTCCGTGGTGAAAAGAGGAAGTGGATCGAATGTGGCGCAACCGCACAACTGCTCGCCGAGCATGGTGGGAATGGTGGTCGCGCTGCAGCGTGATATCACGGGGCAGTTGAAGTCAACGTTTTACAATGGTTTACTTGTGAAGATTACAACAACAATCGCGGCTAACCAAGGCCACCCGAAGATAAGAGACTTTAGCACGTCTAATTTCAAAAAAGCGTCAATCGTTTAAAAAAAGCGTCATTTTGAAATGACCTGTCCAAATGCAATCTCTATCATCTTACCTACATACCNCAAAAATTGTATAAATTTATGGTGAAAAGTTTCCGTCCCCTCCACGCAGGATTGTAGGTGTTTTCTGCCAAAACAAATATTGTATTTTGTACAGCCATTGCGCGGTTGGGCGCGACAAAGTCACGTGCACGTTTCCATCACGGTACCGCGTGACGGCCCAGTCGGTAATGCAGGTGAGCGCGATTAGGGCGGACTTCCACCTGAAAGTTTTCTGTCGCAATTTTCCTTTTGTAAACTTATGGAAAATTGTCAGATACTCTGTTGCCTGATCATGTTCTGTAGCGTGGAAGAGGCCTTTAAAGATTATGTCAGCCAGTTATTTTAGTGTCCGACAGTTATTGCTTGGAATAGCACATGTTCTATTCCTCGCCAGAAATGTCTGCAATCTTTTCGAACAATACGCGGCAGTCCTCAACAATAGACACACGAGCAAATTTTGGACACCCTGCAACAGAGTGTCTGACAATTTTCCATAGGTTTCCATAAGAAAAATTGCGACAGAAAACTTTCAGGTGGAAGGCCGCCTTTTAACTCAGTCATAAGGTGAAAAAGGCCGTGGCTGATCTCCGAATATTTAACGAACTGTCTTAAAATCTGAGTAGATATATTATAATTACCATCATGGTAATTTTCAATGTATTGAAATTACAAAGCAATCAAATATCCCAACTTGTTTTCTTCATGATGAAGTTCGATCCAGTCATTCGTTCAATAATATCGTGATAATGGGTAACAGGCGTGCCCAAAGGAGGCGCTGGGGAACAACTTAGTTTTAAAGGAGCACGGTATTGGATCTCAAATGCGTTATTTGACTGCCGACGTAGAGGGTGCCACCTAGCGGCAGTAAGACGAACTACAAAAATGCATTACAAAATCTACGTAGTAAATCGGGTCAAGTGAAGTCGCCAACAGTGTTGCTAGCCCCTGGGTTGGAGGGTGGCGCGGTGGCGTCGGCTGTCGAGGATAAGTGGCAATACCGTGGCCCTTTAACACAAAAGCGCATACTCTGCGACGTCGCAAACGTCACTAACGTCGCGCATCGTTCGTAACGTTACATGTATGTGCGATGCTTCATTCAGAATCAATGACGTTGCTCTTCGGTCTGTTGTTTACACTAAAATAGGGCCTACATGTAGTCAATTTTATCGATGAAATTCAACATGTTCCCCCTTGAATTTTCGTTTGAAAATATTCAGATACATTGAGTCAGTCCTGTACTTGATGATGAACTTGTAAAATTTAAAAAATCAATATACCGGTACCTGAAATAGGTGTACAGTAGAACCTCTCTATTAAGGACACCTCTGGGACTGACAGATGCTGTCCTTACAATGTAATTGTCCTGATTACAGAGGTAAAAATGAATAGAAATGGTCAATTTGGGACTGAACTTTGGTGTCCTTAATAGAGAGGTGTCCTCCTGGCAGAGGTGTCCGTTAAGGGAGGTTCCACTGTAGTTTCAGAATTAAATGGCAAATAACGTTGGTTTGACGTTTGACGACATACTTTTAACTAAGTTCTTCGTCAGCGCCACGTCACGGACTAGTTCCTCCGGTTCCTCATTATTGCACCTATAACCAATTGAAAAGGTGGGAGGAATCGATTCGCTAGCCATTACGATACCCAAAATTGGCAATTATCTTTGCACCACCTGGTAGGAGCCCTTCTCTTTAAAGGCAAAATACACTTTTTGCATTTCCCAACTAGACTTTACAATGTATTCATAGGCCCTATTTCATTAAGAATATGAAATGGAAATCGAGATTCTGAGGTGAAAGACATTGCTCCCTACCAGATTCGAACCCACGGACCCTCGCATGAGGCATCAATCGCCAGCACTAAGGGGCAGCATGCCTTAACCACTGCCTTATTTCATTAAGAATACTTTATTCCCCTTAAACTGCAGCCTAAGCAGGACTGTTTCACTTTTCCTCCAAGTAATAGTGCAATGCTTTGCTAACGATGTGAATATAGTCTCATAGGAACAAATTTTCTGAAACAACATCCAGAGGGAGAAGGCATGACAGATAGGGCCTACTCACATTTACCCTTAAGTATGATTTTTAAATGTGATTTTAATTGAAGTTGTTCAGATGTTTCTATCATGTTTCATCTGAGCATTATCACTTTCACGATTTTGTTGCGCCTATCAGGTGGGCTTTTGCTTTAGGAACAAACATAGCGCAGCGTGGAAAAAGTTTGGTAAGTAAAATCAAGAATATATAAGTACCAAGAATGTACAACTTAGTAATCAATCAAACGGATGGGCATTAAGTTACTTTTTCTGATAATAGAGGGCGTACGGTAATTATAGGCCTTCTAATTAAATAACCAATGTTTAGATTTAACGGTTGTTGACTGAATTGTATTATTTAGAATATCGGCAATATTCGTATGTAAAGTTACAGACATATTACTGGCGTACAAATTTTTTTTGATTTTGGTGAAACCATGGATTTGTTGTTTAGGTCAGAGTGCCCGACCCCGAGATCAAGTACGATATCAATTTGTCGAAAATATGGTCCATTCAAAACTACTCTGTAGCTCGGTTATTTCTGAGTGCATATAACTGCGGGAGGTGTCATTTTGTTCGTAATGATCTTCTCTACACAATAATCCTTCACAAATTAAGATCCCTTCAGTTACAGGTTCACCAAAGGCAAATTAGTAAACTCACTTTTGGCACATATTTTGAGTTGTACATTCTTGGTACTTATATATTCTTGGTAACATGTATTCATTGTTTTCTATTCCAAAACGTTTTGGCCAGTGATTTGCAGTTTCCGTTCACCTCGTCTTTCTTTCTATCTATTCATATCCTGACGCCCAACTCTGTTTATTGTGTAGGTGACAGTCTCTTTGCCTCTTATCCTGCTCTTCATCTCATAGTTGCGCTTCCACTACAAAAAAGCCGGTATTTGTCATATCAAGAAATTTGTCTCATTTGCGCCAAATCGACGACAGGCGGCGCTGCTCCCAATGCATTAACTGAATTTTACGCCCGATTTTGCGCATAAAATGCTCCTTGAAGGAAAACTCGCTGCATCAAAACGATGGGTAAAATTCTCAATCTGTCACAAAGAGTCTTTAGAATTCAGTGGGCCGTAACAGAAGGCCGAGCTCTGAAAGGTTTTCCTGCCAATGAAGAGATTTGTTGCGAAAACACCACAGAAATAAATGGAAATAGTGGTCAATCCGCTCCTCAGGACAGGGGTTTCCCAACAATATCAGCCTGCTACATGTTTCCTACGATAGAAATGTAACCGGTAAAAACGCCATCCATAAGGTGTGATATTCAAAAAGCAAATGAGCTTATCCCTGTTGTGATCGGTCAATCAAATCGACTGCCTTCTTTGTTTAAACATTTTGACATGTTGTCATGTTGAGGACTTTGCGCATGCGCGAACTCACGGAGGAATTCCATAACAGGGTAATTCTGTGTCAGTTTCGTTGGCATGCGTTACGGCTATTCATGCATTTACTCCTATTAATTTTCATAACAATGTAAACTGCCGGCGGTTACTGACTGAGGTCTGTTTCCTCTGCGTGGAAATGGACTACTGTCGTGTGTGTGACGTCGCGATTCTTTAAAAAGCACCAGAACGCTATTTTTAGCTCTGTGGCCAAATGGGACATTTGAATAGAAAGTTCTTGATATGCGCTCTTAAAGGCCCGTTCACACCAAAATCGCAAACCGCGGCGATTGTCTGCGCGATTCCCGCTGCGAAAATCGCTTTTACGTTATTTATATAAAGAGTTCAGACCAAAACCGCGCGGGAAAACCGCCGGCGGGAAATCGCTGCGGGCGCCGCAAGAATGGCTCACCGGCAGATTTTTTCTGCGATTCCCGCGCGATTTTTCAACTGGGCTACACTGAGAAGCACGTGTGTAGGCAGCCTCTGCAGCCATGGCCACTGATGGGAGTGAACGATTGATCCTTGAGGTCGAGAAAAACCCAATTTTGTTTGACAAGTCAAGGTCGGACTATAAAAGAAGTGATTTAAAAGATGACATATGGTCCAGCATAGGAAACAAATTTGGCATTTCAGGTAAGAAAACAGTCACGCGCTATGAACAGCGTAGGGCTCCGCCCTTGCATGTGTTTGTGAGTAGGCCTAGTCTACGCTTGATGCGGGAAACATATTTAACCATCACAACGGGGAGCCGTGGAGAGGCCTGTGGGTTTTTGCAGGGGCACCAGCGAAATCTGACCAGCAAAAAGCCCACGCAGCTCTCCCCAGCTCCCAGCGCTCCGGTCCCAAGGCCTTTTTCTACTACGACGCGGGAAGGCTATCTTACGAATGGATTCCCAGTGTAACGGTACAGAGTGTCCCCCTGTAGGCCTAGTGTCCACTTCTATTGTTGAATGACGGAATAAGCGGCATGACTATAGAAAACCAATCCCCAGAGATTAGAATGTAACAATAGGATCTTTTGTTCCTGGGACAGTTTTTCCTGGGGACATTCTTTCCCTTTACACCTGCATCGTTGTAGGGGCTCGTTGTCGAGGTTCATATTTTATGAAATGAGTTTCGGAAGTGAGGAACCCTACATCTATGGAGTAGGCCTATATAGGCCTCATGGAGAGTGCCTCCCCCCCTCATGGAGAGTGCCCCCGCCCCCGGCACTAAGTAGGCCTACATCTTGTGCACAGTTCTGCATCTACAAGAATCGTCATGCGGGAGCCGAGCTATTCTTAGATCACTGAAGTCAGTGCTTCTAAAATTAGAACTACAGTGCAGTGGACGCGATGAACTCGCCTTCTCATCGCGGTTGAGGCTTTCGCAATCGAGCGTCATGAAGAATGCCACCCGCCCAAAAAAATAATGGGCCCCCGGCATAAGTGGGTTTTATCACGAGTTCCAGACGAGCCCTGTTTTCGAATTTTTGAGGAAGGCGAGTCCCTCAAACTCAAGCTGGTGGATAGCCTGGATTTTCTGACCAACAACCGTCTCCTCTCTGGTCCACGTCAGCCCTGGAATCAACATAGGAATGCAGATCCACCAAAAATAGCCCGCTATTGTAAGTTTTTTTTTGAATGGTCATGGTCTCTCTAGCCATAGGCCTATGTTGTAATCCCTCGCTGAACAATAAGACCCTTTGATTCCAGGGGGACTTTGATTCTTTTCACACGGGTTGAATTTCAAGAAGAAACTGACGGGTGAATAGAAGAGGTTGATTATGCGGTCGAACCAGATTAATTAACTTCACTTCTCATAAATTGTTTGTCATTGAGGGATGCGGCGGAGGAAAAATCTGAAAAACCCATGGAGGAAAACTTCTTTTAATGCTAACTGAACTAATCCGTATAATAAAGTGAAGTGCAGCCCAGATTTAATCAATTTCAATGCTCATTTTGGAGCAGTCCATTGATCAAGGATGTGAAACACGACTGATGTTGTGTCCGAAAGCAAATACGAATCCAACGATGGTAAAAGGCCTTCACATTTCCAAGATCGTTCCATTCAAAGTTTGATACCACGGCGTCGTGAGAGGTAGCCTATAGACTACTATCAATCTGTCTGTGTGCTCGCATTTAGTTGGCGCTGGCAAAACAGTACTGACGCTGCCATGGAACAGAACCAGAGGCCGATGAAAAATAATCCTTGAATTTGTTTCTGACTTCGATTGCATCTCCAGCGGAATGTAAGCCTCGTCTGGTCATATCCCTCAGGATTCCATCTGTGATGTCGCTCTCGGGCTCAATGGAGGGAGTCGTGGCACTTGCCTCTGCCTGGGCCGTGGTGGACTGGTTGTTGATCTGTAGCATATTGTGGAGAACACAAGTAGCTCGAACAACTGAATCGACATTCTCTGGGTTTAGAGGTATCTTTCTGTGATACAACCTCCACCGATTGACCAGTATTCCAAAGGCGTTTTCTGAAATCCGTCGAGCCCGAGAAAGACGATAATTGAAGATCCTGTCCTCTTCTGATAGACCACGACCTGGCACTGGGCGCATCATGTTGGTTGACAGGGGAAATGCCTCATCTCCTACCATTACGTGGGGCATCAAACCAAGATCTTCGCCACCTGGCAAGAGTTTGTCTTCAGGGAGGTCGAGAGTATCATTCTTGAGTTTCTTGCCCAAAGCACTCCTCTTGAATATGCCACCATCGCTATTAGATCCATATGCACCTACATCAATGACGGTGAAGCAGTAGCTGTGGTCTACTAGGGCCAGCATGACGACAGAAAACGTCTTCTTGTA
>NMRB01004138.1:17893-32841 GCA_002633025.1 Notospermus geniculatus
ATGGACCAAATTGATATGATACACCAGTGCATTCTAAATGATGTGTACAACAGTGCATTTGTGCATGGAATCGAACCAAACACAATTTCCATGCGAAATCAGACGGCGTCCGCCGTTGTTTTGGTTTGTATGCTAATTTCATGTCTACTTGCGAAATTGACCAATCACGTACTCCACATTCGGCAGCGGTGACGAAATTGACCAACCAGCGTTATTGAATTCATGAATGGATTTGTATAAAACATTTTCGACCTGTGCAGAATTCATATCATACAAACAAGATGGCTCGTACAAAGCAGACCGCACGTAAGTCAACCGGAGGGAAGGCATATTTTTATTAAAGGTGTAAAGATCCTGTTCCGATACGAGGGACAGGATCTTACCATCCAATGCACCAATTGCCTGAGGAGAGGGCATCCTGCAAAGGAATGTCAGAATAAAAAGGTGACATGTCCAATTTGTAATAAAGGTCACTTCAAACGTGACTGCCCAGTAACCAAAAAATCCTGGGACCAGCTGGCCAAGGAGTGCGCAGAGGATCTTGATCGCCTCAGTGCCTGGTCAGAGCCCATAGTAAAAGAAGGGAAATCCAAACTCCCAATCAAAATTAAGGACCCAACCACCGAAGAAAAGATAGATGAGATAGAGGAATGTCCCCCCAAACGAGTGTGCCTACAAGACACTCCCGAATACCAGACAAATTTTCCCCCTTTGCCTAGCAGCGAACCCCCCGCTAGGGAGAACCGCCCAACATGGCCAGCAGAAAAGAGAACCACTGAAACCGTGATGGGAAGAAGAACTCCAACGCGACAAGAAACTACAACATCTACACCGAAGATGACGAAAGATCAACACCTCGAAGAACTGATCGAGGATGAACCAGAACCTCCTCTGAGTCCCCTGTCAGAGGAGGAAATGGAGAAAACAAATTCTCATACTTAAACAAATAGACACCTTTTTGATACTCTCGATTACTAGTACATTACCTTTACTATCATGATCATTCTTACCCTCAATTCGGCAGGGTTTAGAACTAAATCAAACGAAATTTTAAATCATCTCAAATCAACGCCATTTGATATTTTACTCCTTCAAGAAACTCATAAAGTTTCACCGACTTTGATAAAATCTATTGAAAATATATTAAACGTGAAAACCTATTTCAACCAAGGGACTATTCTCTCCAGAGGAACTGCCTTTTTTATAAAAGAACATCATTCTTTCATAATTAAAAAACAATCTCGATTAGATGGAAATGGGAACACCCTACTTATAGAAGCGACTTTAGATCAACAAGATATTAATATTTTAAATATTTATGCACCAAACGAGGGCACTGAAAGATCCAAGTTTTTTAAAGACCTTAAGCCTAAACTGAACAGCTCCATCCCTACCATAATTGGTGGCGACTTTAATTTTATAGAAGACGCAAGTCATGATAGGATCTCTAAGGAACAAGTATCCAGAGCTACGGAAGAAACGGCCAAAAAAGGAAAACGAGCCTTTCTTGAAATCATAGATGAACTAGAACTTATTGATCCCATGAGAGAAATTTACAATGATAAGAAAATCTATACAAGAAGGACAGAAAAAGTTTCGACTCGCTTAGACAGGTTTTATTTTCATCATTCTTTTATACCCCTGATTAATGGTTACGTACATCAATCAGTTCCATTCTCAGATCATGACATTTTTGGTTTTAAACTTAATTTTATGAAAAGGAACAAATGGGGACCCGGTTTATGGAAATTAAATACAAGCATCCTTGAGGACGCAGATTTTAAATTGGCAATTGAAAATTTATGGGCAGAATGGCGATCTCAAAAGGGAACAATGAATCATCAAGAATGGTGGGACCAAGGGAAGAACTTAATAAAAGAGTACGCAATTGAATTTTCCAAATCAAAAGCAACTGCCCAAAATCTTGAAGCTAACCAAATCAAGAATAAGCTCAGGAACTTAATGGAAAAAGAAAGTTTAAATCAGGGGCAACGGGAAGAAATAGTACGCTTGAAAATAAAACTCAAAGAAATAGAGACCAGGAAATTAGAAGGGGCACAGGTTAGAAGTAGACTGGAGTATATTGAGAAAGGGGAAAAACCAACTAAATTCTTTTTTGATCTGGAAAAAACAAGAGGGAAAAGCAAGCAATTAAACACAATACTGAGGGATAATATTGAAACATCGGAAAAAACAGATATTTTAGAAGGGGTTCAGGACTTTTATAGAAAACTATATCGATCAGAGGGAACAGACCATGTAGCACAAACTGACATTCTTAAATGCATTAGGAACACACTAACAAATGACGACAGAACTAAATGCGAGGGATTAATCACGGTAGAAGAATGTAAAAAGGCCTTATCGCAAATGAAAAATAATAAGTCTCCAGGTTCAGACGGTCTACCAAAAGAATTTTATGTCACATTCTGGGCAATACTAGGGGAAGATCTCACTGAAACTTTAAATAATAATTACTTGGTAGGAAACTTATCAGATTCTCAAAAAGAGGGAATTATCACTATTATATATAAAAATAAAGGGGATCCTAGGGATTTAAAAAATTGGAGGCCAATCAGCTTACTTAATGTTGATTATAAACTACTGAGTAAAGTTTTAACCAACCGTTTAAAGAAAGTCATGTCAGTTCTGATTCACAGTGATCAGGCTTGTGGCGTCCCTGGACGAACAATAAACGATCATTTATACTTAATTCAAGATTTGGTTGACTATTGTAACGCAAATAATTTACAGGGTGGAATCGACAAGTATTAACGATTGGTTTCCGCGTCATTACGCATTCAATCCCACAGATGGCGCATTACTGCATTTCAAACGCTCTCCACGGATGGCTCCAGGCATAAAAGAGCATTTGGTTTCAGCTGAAGTTTACGATCTTGTGTAATGGAAAATCTCTTTCTTGACCAGGGTTGAGCCGGCTCCCGAATGAAGTAACTTCGACGGGACGACTCCCGTACATTGACGCAGAATTTATATATTTTATCTTATTTCTCCAATATTTTACGCTCTGTCTTTGTTAACCTGCTTTTCTTTATGTTCTTAGGTAAAGAAAGATTACAAATGCAAATTAAGTCACCGAATGTCGTTCATTCCACCAATCCGATCAACAAAAAGATCCCTTTCTGTTTACTTTTTAGACTATTCCCAGCCATTTGTTACGGCAATGTACGTAGAACAGCCAGTGCCTTGGCGGAGAATTCTTGTGTACTCTCCGCGGCGAAATAACCATTATCGGGTATTATATAATTTTTCCTTCTTTCATCGCGTGCCTGAAGATATCACGGTCGTTGTGAACCAGCGTCACTACTACTTTTTCTTGACTCTCGTCAGGAAGCCCCGCAGGCGCAGCAGAACAGCTGTCATCACCGAAATATGGGTGTACCAGTTATCACGTGGGAAATTGATAACAAAGCTCCCCGTTCCACATGAAGAGAAATGCAAAGTAGTTCGTCTTACCGGTTCAGTCAGACTCGTTGTTTACACGCTGGATATGTTAACATTTGTTTTCTATTGTTTCGTGTCCGCGCGATCTGCAATGTCCTTGACCTTTTACGACCTCCACCGGAAGCATCAGAATGGTAAAATGGTGTACGCTTTCTCGCACAATATAACTCTACAGTTTCAACTGCCGATCAAAATCCTATCCAACAACCCGGGTCGTCCGTGGTTCAGTTTGTTCCACAGGGGGAAATACCCCGTTCTCATCTTCATCAACCATCGCTTGCATGTTGTCCTGATTCTTCGCATCCAAGACGCACGCCCTACAATATGGCCGTACGAGGTTCTCATGCCAAAGACCTTCACACACGTCTTGCTTATTAATGAAGCATTAGGTGTGTTTGTTGTACATTTTAGGCACAAGAGGGAAAGAAAATATTGTGGATTTTCCGGCTTTGAAATGCATGAAATTTGTTCATCCAGTTTGAATGAAAACTATGACGTCATCAGCCGGCTACGACTAGAAATGCATGGAGTAAGTGACGATGATATTAGAGACACGAGAGATGCCCATTTCGACCAAAACAGGAACATCCGCTGGATAAATCGGAAGCACAAGAAATTCTCTGCAGTAAATATATTTTCGCCCATTAATTAGACCAATCTCGAGTTATTTCCCTTCAAATTAAGGGAGCCCGAACGGAAGTGGGAAAGACAATTTGCCAATGAAAATATAGCCATCGATCGTCTCGCCTCGTCTGACTCCGTCAGCACATGTCAGGATTGATTTGCTAGCGCAGTCAAGTTGGACGAGGGATTGAAATTCAATTATCACTGAGTCAATTGCTAATGGCCTGTGGTTGCGCGACTAACTTAGGGTGGTTTATATTGTATCTGGAAGTAATATTTATTTGGAGGTTGAGATCACCGGCTTATTACGGATTCTTACATGTATACGTATACGGATCGAAGTGTACACAAAATGTGTCCTGGTTGTACAGAATTCTATCAGTATACGTATAATGACCCGTGATAAGTCGCTGATCTCAACCTCCCTAATGTTGGCAGGGCACGAAAATAAGGATTTCCTCTCAGGAGCTTAAACAGCTTCCCACTCCTTGGATTTTTGAAGCAGTGGGAAGCTGTTGGTCTCCCGTGGGAAGCTACACCCCATTGGTATGCAAATATCGATTCCAGGGTTCGCATTGGTGTAGGCCTATTTTACTCCCATCTCAACATTTCAGGGAGTATTACAAAAGCCTATTCAGAAACAGGAAATGTACATGCCAAGTTTCAACTCAAACGAACATGAATTGCAAGTGTAAACATCCTATGCACATGGTGTGCCAAAAGTTGCCACAATGACGTCATGGGAATCCCAGTACGGTATCCCCTCACCCATTGGATGATGCAGTATAAATAGGTTATACAGGTCATAATTATTTGAATAAAAGTGGTCTTCCCAGTCACTGGTCACATAGGGTTTCCCGCGAAAACTTCGTCAGACAGGTGTGACAGGAATCAACGTCCAAGGAATGCAAGTCCGCCAAACAATAGCGCACTATTGTATGGTTATATTCGAATGGACATGGTCTCCATAGCCATATATTCTAATCCCTCGCTGAACAATAATACCGGACTTTGATTCCAGGGGGACTTGGATTCCTGTCACACCTGCTTAGTAGAAGGATTGCTCCGTCGGAACTGTCACTAGCACTAATTAGGCCTAGTTTGCTGAACAAGAGCGGCGCAAATGATGAGATGGCAAGACAAATTTATGCATTTTATGACTAAAGTTAGGTAAACTTTTTATTAGAGGACTACTGGCACTGACATCAGCGCCCGATCATAACAGATTTTAATGCTTGTCTGGCGCTGTTGGCAGGTTGTCGGGCGCATTGCGCCCCAGCGCACGCTTATGTTCGCGTCCTGGTTGCTGAGCTGGCCTTCAGGCATTCTCACCACTAACAGTGACTAAAATCATCACACTTTTAGCATTGTTCAATCTCGTCCCCCGACAATTCGCCCTTTTACTCTCACGTATTCTATTGAATCTTGATGCAAATTCAAATCATTTGGGGTCAAAGCGCGTCCGAAATAAAGAAACTCGAATAGGGAACACCGATCACGCAGACCACGCGAGAATATACGCGTGGTTTTGAACTGATAGTACACCAATGCCACCTATTATTCATGACGATTCAAGGTGTGATTGGCCGTGCTTGGTGAGCCGCATCTCTCGAACAATGGGCCTAGGTCAACGCTAGGTGTCTCGTCTGCTGTATCAGTAGTCATCACGTGACCAATTGGCGCTCCCCATTACTTCACCGGCGCTGAGATTTCTGTAAGATTTTTTTTGAAATTTTCCACTTTATTTTTGAGGACACCTTCTGATTGGTCATATTGAATCACATGATCTCAGCAGCGCAATGCTTCAGTAAAAATGGCCGCCATCATTTTCATCACTTGAGAAGTTCGACGCGCTGCGATTCACTATCGACCTTTCATCAGGTAAGGTACCAGGCTTCAACTCTTTTATTTCCCCAGACGAATGTGAGATCTTTTTCTCAATCACACTGCAATACGTTTGGCAGATTCGTACCTAAACACGACGCCAGTGGCCATCAATGCATCTGGGAAATAGATGGGTTCGATTGCGTAATAAATTTGGTTCGGTATTGCAAGAAGGATGAAGACGANCGACCCCAACCGGGGTCTTCGTCAGGCTGGAACTTTACAATCTGAAACTCAAGAAAAGACTGACATATAAATATCCCAAACATATAAATATCCCAAACACTTGAGTTGTGTCTTGTTTAGAATCGTTTTTAGTCCAGTGCAAAATGGGCGAAATGAAAGTCCCGTGGGATTTTTGATATGAAATTTGCCGAGCTATCTAAATAGATAGAGAATGGCTTCCTGTACATGACAAACTTTTCCGGCACTTCCAGAAATTCTTTTAACGCAAGTTATGGCCCATTGAATTTTCGGAACTGACTTTATCATTGGACCCAAGAACTGGGCTTTGTACAGGAGAATGGGACCCGATGTACAGCTAACTTTTGAACGGTTGGATTTACACCCCATAAATGTATTACAGACAAATAGAAATACGGGGCTTCGTAATCAAATAAGCATGTTTTTAGTAGATTTTAACTTGTTACGTAATTGAAAACGGCATTTTTATGTATTTTGACCCATTTTATGTTAATTTACATAAAAACGTCATTTCTTATTACTTAACTACTGAAAACAATCAAGGACATGTTTATCTGCTTCTGTGGCACCATGTTTCTATCGGTTGGTAATACATTTATGGGGTGTAAATCCAACCGTTCAAAAGTTAGCTGTACATCGGGTCCCAATCTTCTGTACAAAGCTCTGTTCTAGGGTCCAATGATAAAGTCAGTTCCAAAAATTCAATCGGCCATAACTTCCGTCAAAAGAATTTCCGCAAGTGCCGGGAAACTTTGTCATGCACAGGAAGCCATTCTCTATCAATCTAGATAGTTCGGCAAATTTCATACCTAAAATCCCACGGGATCCCATTTGGTCCCGGACTATAATCTTTACCACAGCATTCCATTCAAATCTGACAGGCCTAGATGTGCTGTTCTGTTCTGCCCCCACATAAATAGGGGTCCAGAAATGAAGAAAATCACACATTTTATGCAAATATTTCAGCAAAACCAATGTGTTTAGTAATGAATTTTCGATGAATGATAAATATTACTCTCCTAGTAGAACAAACATTAGGGAATAACTTCACTGTTTTCATGCTGATTTCGGACATTTTGCAAATGCTCTTTGTTTTCCTAATTAATGAAGCTGATGTCACATTTTCTTTCATGATTAAATAGTTCACATTATAAAATATTATACCTGAAGTTATCATGAAAATCAAACATCTTTAACATAATGAAAAATTCATAGGTCTGCTATGTTGGTCAGTATGCCTATCGACAGTACCGGGATTCGAACCCACGCCATAAGGCAACACCGCCAGCATTGAGGGAAAGCGTGCACACCACTGTGCTAAATCCCCATCTTCAAAAAAGATGGTTCAATAGCCAGCTTAATGCATGGAATCCATGCATTAAGCTGGCTATTGAACCATCTTTTTTGAAGATGGGGATTTAGCACAGTGGTGTGCACGCTTTCCCTCAATGCTGGCGGTGTTGCCTTATGTGGAATAATGAAAAATTAGTTGGGAAAATGGTTCCGAAAGTGAACAGCCCCTTACATTTTTCTCAATGCGGTGTTTAGGTCACCTGTTCATTTCTAATGGAAACCTAATCGCGTTTAGATGTTTAAAAAGTGTTGCATATTCCCGTTTAGTTTCGTGTTTAGACTTTAGATTTACAGTAAAGCAAATGATATATTTCGGCATTTTAGGCAACAAGACGTATGTTTCTAGGCGGATAGAACGCCTGTCCTGATGATATGTTCAGTTATATTCACGTAATGGTTAAGTTGCGTTTTGTTGCTAAACATGTAAACACAAAACTAAACGCTAAACGCGTCACCTGGATTTACAGTGTGGGAAATACGTTGGTTCGATTTTTTTCCACCCGCGCCGGCTCCTATTCCGCGCCCCAAACTCTCGTGGAAAAGCAGCCTAAAGGTCCTTGCACACCAAAAACGCGCGTTGAACGCCGCGTTAAGGCGGGGGGCTACCTATAGCTGAGCTCATTCCCTAGTGGCAATCCACGGAACTGGCCTTTGTGCGACCAGTCATTTACATTCAGATTAAATCCGCTCACCCTGGTATACTGTTTTCGAAAACCAATCTTCAGTGTACGTGCCTACCCTAAATCTTTTGTGTCCACTGCGGGTATTGTTCAGCTCTGTCACTGGTGCTTTGGTCACAAGTGGCCGAACAGAGTTTACTCAAAGTGCGCCAATAGTGCAAATCTACATAACAAAGAAGTAACTTGCCAGCGATATGGAAATTTTCAAATTTCCCAAACAAGTTTTCTTTTTTTGGGACACATATATTTGAAAAATTTCTTTTGGATGTTATTGCCATATATGTGCATTCTAGGGCAACACGATCGCCTTTTTTGGATAGTTGGTCGGGAATATGAAATATTTCAAAAACTGTAAATCGAGCCTTTTTTGGCGTTAAATAGTTTATACCAATTAAATGGAAAGTAGGTACTTTCGTAAAAAATGGATCGTTAGGCCCTGCAGGCATCAGACCTGTATGTTACAGACTATGTGGGAAACGGATGTGTCGCATCCCAAGTCTGCAAAATTGTTTGCGAACTCAAATTTTGACAACTTGTTATTGGTGAGCTGGCCTTGAGGCATTCTCACCACTAAAATCATCACACTTTTAAAAGTGGGTCAATTTTTCGCCTCCATTTTCTCCTTTTCCATTCACGTAATCTACTGATTATCGACGCAATAGCTAATCATTTGGCGTGAAATTGTGTCCCCTGCTAAGCAATTTGAATAATATAATCGGCTTTGTGCTTTTTGGACGATTTTTGGACCAAATGACGAGATTATTTAGGATCATTTTCATGCGGGTCCTCTGTCCTCGAGTCCTATTGTACTGTAGGCCTATAGCGGAGCGGCTGTAACAGGCAGGGGACCAGGTGTTGCACAGTAAAAATGGTGGACATTCTTTTCATCACTTGAGAAGTTAGACCCATTGTGATACCTTTTCTAACCCTTCATTAGGTAAGGCACTATACTTCAACTCCTTCTTTCATGTGTAGCAACAACTTCCATAACTAAGATAATTCAAATACTTGGAATACATGTAACTAAGATAATTCAAATACTTGGACATTTCCACAGTCTTCCTGACTGCTGTGTATACACTACATCGTTCGTGTGTTCATGGGTGAACCAGGTCATGGTAATAAAACATACAGTAGCATAGCGCCTGTATTCAGGTCTCACCACACAGGGGAAAGTAGGACATCTTAAATAGGATGCTCGTGGCTTCCAACATGTCCTAAACAACTTCCTGATGGCCATACAGACAAGCCTGGTTTCTCTGGCCATCGATGGTGGCGCTGACTGATAGGCCTATTTACGGTACATTAGGCCTCTGCCCCTCGCCCTCGTATATCGGTCGCATGCCAGCGAACCGTTGTTGCCATTTGGCTTGTAACTTAATTAACTCCATCGTAATTGGTCAAAATGAACAATTCTTTCACAGAACGGGAGCATAAAGGTTGCAGCTAAAACATTTTGTTGACAATTGTTTGAGAATTAGAGCAATTTCAACGAATAGTTACATGTAGTTGGGAACTATTTGACATCATGCCGCGGGTGCCAGCCTCGATGTGATTCACCTCAAAATTAGTATTATCGATGCGCTGATGTAACCAAACCCCTGACAACGCGCATGCGCAGTATTCCTAAAGTAGTAGCGGTCGCAGCCCTTTCCACTGCGGACGAGTTTGACGAGATTGGCCGCAGTTGTCAAAACTATGAACGGGTTGGAGTAGTGCAATGGTACCACAGTCAAAACTGCCGCTTGAGTAGCTTGTGATGGCCTGCTCCCTGCTTACCAGGGCCAATTATGCTATAGCGTCGGCCCTGATGGAAAAATGAAATACAAAATACAAATACAAATACTGCCGCTTCGAATACGATCCCAGACAGATACCTGTTGGCTGTATTTGTTTGGCGCACCTCAATCGCAGAATAATAATTCGATTGTTTGTCAACATTCCACCAGCAAAGACACATGCTGTTGTCCATTTTTGAAGCTAATGCGCCAGCGGGTATCTCACGTTTCCAAGTTTAAGATTCAAACAAATTCTAGATCATATTAGGGAGGTTTAGAAATCAAACGATCAACGTAAACTTTACGACAACGTTATTTTTCATACTACACATTTACCAGATTTTATATCGCATTTTCGGTACAAAAATAACCGGTCTACAGTCAAAGAAGTTATGTATGATGGTCTCTTTTGATCCTTCATTACAGGTGGTACATGTTTGTTCAATAAAAGGTAGACCTCTAAACATTGCTTTACACAGAACGGCACCATGCCCTAATTTAAAATAAAATTATTTCTCTTTGTTTGTAAAAAATTTGTTGGTCCAAACATTGGACCATACTTGTTTCAAGTTTTTGGCAGGGAATTTGAGGCAAGCGGTGTGTGGCTCACCGCGACTTCTGTTCGTGACATTTTTTTCAGACTTGAACTGATGTTGAGATGATGAGTTGATGAGTTGATTTGCTACTTATATTCAACTCGCAGACAAACAGCTTGGTCCGCTATGATTAAACTACGTCTGCCCAAGCTTACTTACAGCGATGGCCAAGTGATTTCGCATTACTCTGGTCACTGTGTGGGCTGGGGCTAATTAGTCATAATTAATCAGCTATACTATTGTTCGGCCCGATATGCAGTCAGTAGTCAAAGTTCCACGAGTGATTAATGTCGGAAGTAAATTGACGTCATGGCAAGTGAGAGTTTACCTTGACACGAGGTCACTAGGCCTACATGTATATATTGCTTGTGTGCCGCAGAAAACTCATCATTCCACACCGTAACACCCTTGCAATCAGCACACCCGAATAACCGATAAACCATTCTCTGTATTATACACAAGATGGCACCCAAATTATCAGCAAGTAAAGGTTCCAAGAAGATCTGAGGCGTGACACCTTTATGTTCGTTTTCCTTTGTTTTTGTTTGTGTGCGTCTGCTTTACACGTGGATCACTGTACGGAGTTGGAGAACTGGTGACGCCCTGATTGGATGCCAACACCCTTTTCTTTGTGTTTGTTTGGTTCGTTTGGTGCTTTCTTTCTCCTTCTTTACCTTTATTTATTAATTTAAATCTATCTCGCCTACGGATACTCGGTACAAAGGACATATGTGAGTACTTTTCTTTTATACTTTTCATATAAATAAATTGGCGAGCTACGTGTGCATCATTCTCTGTATTACACACAAGATGGCACCCAAATTATCGGCAAGTAAAGGTTCCTGAGGCGTGACACCTTTATGTTCGTTTTCCTTTGTTTTCTTTGTGTGTTTGCTTTACACGTGGATCACTGCACGGAGTTGGAGAACTGGTGACGCCCTGATTGGATGCCAACACCCTCTTCTTTGTGTTTGTTTGGATTCGTTTGGTGCTTCCTTTTTCCTTCTTTACCTTTATTTATTAATTTAAATCTATCTCACCTACGGATACTTGGTACAAAGGACATATGTGAGTACTTTTCTTTTATCCCAAAATGGCGTCTTACGCCGGGGTTGTGCAGGGCCTAGTCCCTGAACCTGAAAGTGGCCATTTTTCGCCCATTGTTGTGAAACGATGGAAGAGGAAGGACTCCTTCACCCTCACTGCTACAGATGGGCCAGATGAAGAGCCAAGGGTATCTCATATTAATATTATAAATGAACTTGAGAAGTGTGGAGTGGATAGGATGTTTCTGAAAACTGTGCAGAAAGTTAATCGTTATGTCTTTTGTTTGACCCTGCAACCGGACACTGGAATTCAGATGCCCCATGGAATAGTGTGTAAAGGCTTTTCCTTTAGCATAACACCCGCAAAGCCATATGAAGTTAAAAGATTTGTGAAGCACAGGATGGTGACAATCTTCAATCTCGAAGATGAGATTGAAGATGATGAAATTGTGAATGTCATGGGAAAATACGGCGACGTGTACAATGTGAACCACCAGATGGTTAGGGAGGCCCCATCTATTGAATCGGGGGTCAGAGTTGTCATAATGAACAGAAAGTCTAAACCTGTTCCTCGTTTTGTTTATATTTATGGCAATAGATACAGAGCCCAGTATGAGGGACAGGAAGAAGATCTTTCCCACAGGAAGTGTGATGTGTGCGGGCTGTCTGATCATTTGAGAAGAGAATGTCCAAGAGTGAAGGAGGACAAAGAAAGAAAGAAGTTGGAGGCCGAATTCGAGGAGGTAAAGGAAGGAAGGAAGGAAGTAGGTAAAGAGAAGGAGATTAGTGAAAATGGTGAGGCAATGGAAGAAATGGTGACAGGTGAAGGGGTGGATAATAGTGGTGAAGGGGACGGTGAGGATGGTGAAGAGACAGGTGAAGGGGAGGAAGAGATTAGGGATGATGAAAGCGATGGTGAAGGCGTGGATGTAAATGAAGCAGGTGAAGGGGTGGATGCAATCGTCGGCGATGAGGGGATACTTGATCACTATGTTGCTGATGATGGAGAAGATGCGGAGGAAATACGTGAAGGGATGGAAGATGTTGGTGACGGAATGGATGAACATGAAGCAGGTGAAGGGGTGGACAGTTCTGCAGATGGTGAAGGGGACATTGATGAACATGGACATGAAGGGTTGGAAGCTGATCTTTCGCCAAATGATACTATGCTGACTGTTGAGAGTGAATTCTCGGAAAAAAGCCCTCAATATGTTGCTGAAAAAAGCTCAGTTTTTATCTTTGTAAAGAAAAAACGGGGTAGAAGCACACCAGGGTCAGATGATTCAAACCCAAGATCGAAGAAACGTGTTTAATTGTATTATATTCTGTAATGGCTAACCAGTGTTCCGTCTCAGTTTCAGCCCGGCCCTGGAGCCTCACCGCCGGGACCCTCAATGTGAATGGTATTGGAGGTAAGACAGAAGCATTGGTGCGTCAATTAAATAAGTATAGATTGGACATTGCATGCCTGCAAGAAACAAAAATGGTAAAAGCTGAAACATTAGATGCCCTCCAGCGGGCGGGGTACACGGCCTTTGTGTCGAACCACCCGGTAGCTGGGGTTGTGATTGCCAGCAAAGTTGAAGTCGAAAAAGTAATGGAAATTCCTGGAAATTTAAAGGGTAGAGTTTTACACATCATTCTGAAAAATAACATCCATGTATTAAATGTTTATATGCCAGCGCAAAGCTGCAGAGAAATTGATAGGCCAAAAGCACACTTAATGGAACAGATTACTAAATACATTAACAAGTTTAAAAACAAAAGGGTGATCTTAGGAGGTGACTTCAACTTTGCTGGCTCTGGTAGTGATAGAGGCACAGGGACCGTGTACCCCGCTGACCGAGTATATAAGGAAATTTTTAGTGAAGCTGTGGACTGCCTCGGTCTGCAGGATACGTTTAGAACCAAATATCCAGGAATTAAAAGCTTTACATTTCACAGGAAAAATCAGCGTTCACGCATTGACAGGTTTTATACAAATTTTGATAAAATGGTCATTGAGGATGTGGAGCACATCGCAACACACCTCAGTGACCACTGTTTTGTGAGGGTGAAATTAAAAGTGGGAGAGGGACTGGAAAGGGGGAAAGGATTTTGGAAACTAAATAAGGATTTGATCAAACATGAAAAAATAAGGGAGCGATTCAAAAGTTTTTGGGAAGGGTGGCAAAATAGAAAATTAGAATTTAATAGTGCGGTTAACTGGTGGGAAAAAGGGAAACAAAAGATTCAAAAATTTTTCAAAAAGATGGGGAGTGTTCACAAGAGGGAAAACGAAGAACTAAGACTGCAGGCCGAGGCAGATTTAAATGACCTTTACGCCAGGAGCGACACTGGTCTGGAAGTTACTGAAGAGATAAATGAGATGAGGGAGATACTAAGAATTTTAGATGAACGTGAAATGAATGGGGCAAGGGTGAGGTCAAGATGTCAAAAAGTAGATGATGATGAAACACCAACTCGTGAATTTTTTAACATTGAAAGAAAAAATAAAACTCAAATAACTGAAATTAAAACAGCAAATGGTAAATTTAAAGACCAACAAGTTATATTGAAAGAAGTTGAAAAATTCTATAGAGATTTATATGCAAGTGAGGGAGTTGACGAAGAGAAATGCGATGAATTTGTGGGAAAAATTGAATCTAAGTTGGGGGAAGAGCAAAGAAGACCATTAAATGTACTAATAGAAAAGTCGGAGATACATCAAGCATTAAAACAGATGGAAAATAATAAAGCACCGGGTTTTGATGGGTTGCCCAAAGAGTTTTATATGGCGTACTGGGATATTCTCGGGGATGACCTGACTGAAACTATCAACAATATTTTTTTAGAAGGGGAAATGGGGACATCGATGAAAACGGCCATAATTACACTTTTATACAAAAAGGGGGAAAAAAATGAGATAAAAAACTACAGACCAGTGTCGCTTCTGACAGTTGATTATAAGATTATTAGTAAAGTTTTAGCCAATAGACTAAAGAAAGTGATGCATGTGTTAATACATGAAAATCAGGCATGCGGTGTCCAAGGAAGGACGATTATTGACCAACTTCTTAATCTTCAAGCTATAGTTGAACACGCGGGTTCCGGCGGTGCGGCTCTGGTGCAAATGGACCTTGAAAAAGCTTTTGACAGAGTTGAAAAGAAGTACCTACACAAGGTAATTAGCAAATTTAATCTTGGTGATGATTTCAGTAAGTGGGTCAAGATCTTATACACAAATATAATCAGTAGAGTTCAAGTCAATGGCTTTTTCACTGCAGACATACCTATAGAGAGATCTGTTCGGCAGGGTTGCCCCCTGTCGATGCTACT
>NMRB01004139.1:0-28820 GCA_002633025.1 Notospermus geniculatus
TATTTGTATGGTGTAATGGGCTGGATCGGGGGAGGTTCCCTATCGATTTTAGTTGTGACCCAATATTCAATATGGCTGCCAGGAAGACATCTCTGTTTTTGCATTCCGGATCGTGACTCAAGAACAGGTGACCCGATATTCAGCGTGATGCACCAGAGCGGGGGCATACTTGCAATCGCCCCGATTGCGTTACATCTAGTTTAGGATTTAAGAAGTCATACAGTACATTGCACAGTTGACCTCCCTTCCGCACCATGCACCGTCCGCGTACCACATGCACCGCCATGCGCATACCGTCCTCATATCTTCCACAGACGTCGTAAATGTCATTCGCCGGTGGTGCGCAGACGTCACGCAGAAGAGATGCGTGACTCGTCTGTGGCATACGCAGTGAACTGAAGTATACTTTCCGCATGACATACGTGGAGGGTACGCGGATATTAAAGGTAGATTGTGCAACGTACCGTATGGTGTTTGCCACAGTAAATGTTCAGTCAGGAGTTCAGACAGGACGTGGGAACCTGTCTTTCTAATGAATATGAAGTGTTGTTTAAAGCTGCATGAATACAACTGTTAATGAGGAACTGGCGGAACTACTCCGTGATGTGGTGCTGACGAACAACTCGGTTAAAAGTATGATGTCGATAGACAAACCAACGTGATTTAATTCTGAAACTACACCCTACTTCTAGCCCTAAATATACCTGAAGTAGTCCACTGAATTTTGAATTTTACACGTCCATCATCAAGTATAGGACTGACTCAATGTATCTGAGTATTTTCAAAAGAAAATTCAAGTGGGAACATGATGAATTTTATCGATAAAATTGACTATTTTAGCGTAAATAACAGACCGAAGAGCGACGTCATTGATTCTGAATGACGCATTTCACATAACGTCACGACGTCAATGAAGTTTTCAACGTCGCAGCGCATGCGTTCTTGTGAAAAAACTGAGTTGTTGCCGAGCGCCTCCTTTTAGCACGCCGGTTCCCCATTGACTGATCTTGATTTCATCTGTTCACGTCATTTCTTTCAGACTGGCAACCATTGTACAATGATCGCAATATCATCAATGTTGTTGGTAATGTCCCAATAAGAAACATGGACTACGTCTTACCGGAAGACATCAATGCTCACACTCTGTCGAAGTTTCGTAATGTTTTCCTGAAAGCGCCACAGGACTGGGGAATGAAGCAGGATCCAATCAAGAGGCCCCTGACCATACCCATGGAACGAGAAGAGGATACTGATGAGGCAGTTTCCATATTCAAATTGGTGAGATCTTATTTCCAGGCCATCGTTTCCCTGGCATGTCCGTGGGCGTCAGGGGGGGGGGGGTCAGGAGGTGCAAATGCCCGCCCTTTTGGCGAACAGTGCCCTCTCATTCAAAGCAGCTTAATGTGTTGAGGACAGGGCCAATTGCAAAATGCCCCAGAACGCATTTTAGAGCATCTAGATTTTCAAATTTTCCTGGGAGAATCCCCCAGGCCCCCGTCAGGGTGGGGGCCAAACGGGCTTCGCGCGAGTGGCGGGGCTATGTCCCGCCTTAAAGAAATCCAACCCCCTTCAGAAAACTTGGCCACGCCCATGATGTCCCCTTGATTTTCAGCTGAAATCACCATATACCCAACAAGATTCCCCGTAACTGGTGAAAATTTGTAGCATTTCATGTAACAGTCTTTGAGAAAATGTAAAAACACTGCTGTCCAAATACATATTGATATATGGGCGTATAGGTGCCTCTTCTCTTCCGTTTGCAGATCTTGCGGTTCATGAATGACCCAAACTTAGCTGGCAGGCGGGAATTATTGCTCGGGGATTACATCGTACAAAAAGGACTGTCAAATGTTAGGCTGAGAGACGAGATCTACTGCCAACTGATGAACCAGACGTGGCACAATCCTAGTGAATCAAACCTAGAAAGGGGCTGGCTCCTCTTATCAAACTGCCTCAGTACATTCCAACCAAGCCCAAGACTTCATCGGTTCCTGCTCAAGTAAGTCTCCTCCTTCAGTATAGTCCGGCGCAGCCTTCGCGCGACCCAATGGAATGCAGAAATACGAAATCTGACAACAGCTTGCGGCTACCTAATTACGCCATCTACCCCCTCATTACCAACGACGATTGGCTTCACATGACTGGGCACTATTTACAGTCTATTCGCAATTCATACATTCTACGGCCTTCTACAGTGTTTACACACTAGTAAAGGACTCATGAGAGATATGCTGCCTGTAATTTTCGTTTTTGCGTGTAAAAGTGGAGGAGAGTATAATTGATCACGCTGTCCAATCGGTTATTCAAGAGTCGTGTGCTCAGTAAGATTTGTGGTCAGCCGGTGGTTTGTGGTAAGCCTACTTCCACATTCCTTTGGGTCGCGCGAAGGCTGCGCCGGACTTTAGTTAAATACACTCTTTTGTTTAAACCAATTTCTATTGATTCTCAATCATCATACATGTACACCCCGTAGCATAAATTTATCTACACTAGTTTTCTTTGAATAGGCCTGTCTCGTAAACAAATTAGCCAAATTTGATCGGGTTTGTGTTACGGTATATGAGATCTGATCTGAACAGGATTTGTACAAACACCTATGAATGATGCAAGATTTCACCTATGGTACAAGTGATGCTTGTTGCCAAGCCAAACTAATTGGATTTGAAGTGTAAAGGGACCGCATTTCCACTGACTGCAGATCTAAGAAACCCATTCTGCATAATGCATCGTGTAGAAATCGCTAACCTCTTCCTACACTCTGCAGCAAGCAACCAGATTCCGTGTTCAACGCTTTGGGATTTTCTCGTGCGCCCAATCAGAAGCCTCGGTTCTTTTGCGATAATTTATTCATACGAGTACGCCGTTCAACTTCGTAGCCAACAACACTAGCCTGCTGGTACATAATTGACTTCCCACTGCCAGTCCTACAACAGACTAACAAATAATCTCCATCGAATATTGCCTTCACGGCTTCTTTTTGAGTACTTGTAAGTCCTTCCATGGAGAATTTGCATTCGAATAAAGTTTCATCGACCGCCATCTTGTCATCATACCCGAGCTGCCGATGCAAGCTTTGCCGTGATTGGTTGCTATTTCTGGGACCGGGGAAATCCGTTGAACACGGAATGTGGTTTGCTTGCGTGAAGGTCAAGGGAGGAGAAGCCGAGTTTTGACCTGAACTCAGTGAAGATGAAGAAATCCAGATTTCTCATTCAGGTGTAAGTTTTGCGGGCGATCCACCGACTTCACGACGAGTTTACGATCAGTCTGTGATTAGTTCACGATGGCAATTGGGAATAAATTGCAAACTCGTCGTGAGAAAAATGACATGATGTTGAAGCTGATCCACCGAAAAATATGTATCCGACGGAATCGGCCCTGTTTCGACGTCGTCAGTAGTTTAATAAATAATAATAATAAAACGGTATTTATATGGCACAGTTCATATATATATCACTGCGCCTTACAGAAATTTAAAAAAACAAACAAACATCAGACAGTGACATCAGACAGTGTAGCGTCACGTGACGTCATTCTGGACGTGGATTGGCCAAATCGCCTGCAACAGAGCCTACTTTACGACGAGTCTACGACCATGTCTTGTCCTGGTGGTCGAGTGGTCTAACATGCTTGACTTCCAATCCTATACACGCTTCCTATAAAACAACAGGAAGTGACGTAAAGGGGGGAGGACATGGACATGATGGAGGAGGCTGCCATGACAACCATGCAAATGATCAGCAGCAGCAAATCCCCCATTTACGTCACTTCCTATTGATTCGAAATCTATTAAAAGGGGGCAGCACAATTATAGGAAGCGTCTATAGTGCGTTACCATAAATTATCGCTGGATGACACATGTCCAAAATAGACACAAATTACATCGGGTCATTTTTGTTGCCGAAGCCGAGAACGCCGCTGTTCACAAAGTTGGATATCAAAGCAAAGATCTGGCAAAGAATCAGAGTGGTTCAAGATCTCTGTGCTTGGAAATTGCAGTTTGAAACGGTAAATTTCCACAGGATTTTCACTGCATTCGGTGGCGAGACTCACGCCGTCACCAACGTCATTGACGTCATGCGCAATAACAATACCAATGACGGCGTCGGAACATGGCCATCTCGGTCAGTTGTGTAAACTTTGCAAAAACTTTCCTGTTTTTCGGTGGCTGCATCCACGAACAGTAGAGTTCGCTGATATGAAACACCATGCTATTTAGATGCTATGTTTATTCAGGATCATTAACGTGTGTGCAATTCCGCCAGTGATGCGACAAGTGAAGAAAAAATCTGTGCACTTCATGACAAGGTCGTGTAAAAAATCGGCCAAACATGTAAACTTCGGCGATAATTTTGCGTCACGTGCTATAACATGGTCAGTGTGTGGGTTTGATCCCCGGCCAAGACATGTACATGAAAAAGTTGTGAACCAAATAGAGTCTGTCAGATGAGACTCAAAGCCATGGTCCCTTGTATCTGAGTGTCTATGCCAGGGCAAGTAAAAGACCCCACGCAGGTGGACAGTAGCCTGTCGTGGACCCCACACCGTAGTATAAGCTTAAGATGCAAAAGGGTTATGAAGCTTCAAATTATCTATCTGTCTAAATCAAACATGTTTGATCTTGTCGTAAACTCGTCGCAAACTAGTCGTCAACAGAAGTCAGTTGTGAACGAGTCGCAAACTAGTCATGAACGAATCGTGAACGCAAATTGGAGCTGATCCACCGACTACGATTTTTAGCTCACCGGGGTGAGCTATTACGATGGTGAAGCGTCCGTCGTCCGTCGTCGTCCGTCGTCGTCGTGTTCCGTTAGCAGGGCACGTTTCGTAACCGCTGGGGCTATGGATCTGAAACTTGGTACATACATAGCCCTAGGTGAGATGACCCATGACACCAAGTTTCGGTCCGATTCGATTGTTGGCTTGGCCACCAGGTGGCCAAAACCAAAAACACAAAAAGTGCAATAACTCCTGAACTAATGACTGGATCATCTCCAAATTTTTATCATAGGTGTATCTAATGAGGATACATGACAGATGTAACGAGTTTTTGATTTGACCTACTTTTCAAGGTCACAGAAGTCAAAGTTCGACAAAAGTGACGAACCTCTCACAGTTTGTTATTATTTCACCGAGCGACTTCATATTTTGCATAAACATGCATTGGAAGGGTACCTTTAAAAATACCAAGTTTCGGCCCGATTGGACATCCAGTATGGCCGCCAGGTGGCGTAACCTGAAAATCAAGTAAGTGCTATTACTCAGGAACGGCTTGACGCAGAGGGCTCAAATTTGATATTTACCTCCATCTAGATGACCTTTACATGCACGTCAAATTTCAGCCTGATTTGACTTCAAACATGGCCACCAGGTGGCGTAACCCAAAAATCATCAAAGTGCTGTAACTCAGGAACGCCTTAACCCAAAGCGCTCCAATGTGCTATGTGGGCCCCTGCAGATGACCTTTATGACCATGTGAAGTTTCGGCCCGATCGGACATCCAATATGGCCGCCAGGTGGCGTAACCCGAAAATCATCAAAGTGCTGTAACTCAGGAACGACTTGACCCAAAGCACTCCAATGTGCTATGTGGTCCCCTGCAGATGACCTTTATGTGCATGTGAAGTTCCGGCCCGATCGAACATACAATATGGCGCCAGGTGGCATAACCCAAAAATCATCAAAATCCTACCTGGGAGTGAGTTGACCGAGATTGCTCCCAACACTGATATGTACCTCCCTCTGTCATTAGACTATTATGTCCAACCCGGTGAGCACATGATCCATGGACCATTTCATTCGTTGTCAACTTGTCGCAAACCTGTCGTGAACTAATCGCAAACTGATCGTTAACTCGTCGTAAAGTCGGTGGATCCACCCGCATTTGGCTATGTTGTCAATTTGATATCTTTTGCCTTTTTTCAACAGATATGCATCAGATTGTGCCTTTGATGGATATAAATCGTTGTGTCAGCACAAGCTACTTCAGTGTATGGGGATTGAGCCACTTCTTTCCCGCACATACCCTCCGACCATGTTGGAATGGAAGGCAAACAAACGCCGAGCTCACATGGCTATTGAGGTCAGATTCGCTGATGGTGAGTCTCTTTTTTCATGCACTTTGTTGCCAGTGACATCAGTTCGGGATAAGTCTTTATTTACAAACGTTTCTAAATTTAGACACTCACAGAGTCCGAATTTAGACTCCGAGTGCAAATTTAGAAACTCTCAAGGTGTGTAAATTCAGACACCTTAACAAAAAACGCTCAATCGGAATATGAAAGCATCAAATCGGAAAGGGTCTGACCCAATGGATAGGTGGCCCTGTATGTCCTCTTTAATTCCACGGCTGCGTTTTCAAGATATTCAGGTTTTTATCGGCCGAGAACCCATAAAGGTGTTGTTTCAAGAATTTAAAACTTTAAAGCAATAATTCACAGTTTCTGAATTTAGACACTCTCGGTGTCCAAATTCAGACTCCGTGTCCGAGTTTAGAAACGTTTGTAAATAAAGACTTATCCCGAACTGACATTGAAGCCACTTATTTTTCTTGAGCTCTGTTTGCTCCTAATTGCTTTGCAACGTTGCCATCAAAAAGATAACAACATGATTTTCAGCTCATCTGTGAGTATAGTCATGACGTGGTGTCCTTGGTTCGCCGTTGTCGTAGTCCGTTAGCAGGGCATGTTTTGTAACTACATGTACTGGGACTACTGACACGAAGCTTGAATAAACTTCACTTGCTGTACATCACCTTCAACTTTTTCTATCTCATTTGAGCAAAACCCAAGATATGGTCCAAAACGTGAAATGCTCTGACAAACTCTGGCAGATGAATCTGATTTAATTTATGTGTCTGGCTTAATGGGTTGATTGTCACGAATGGTGGCAAAGGATAAGACATGTACATGTACGTATTTCCATAGTCTTGTTTATTCTCGAAAACGTAAATCATACCTTATACAGATGCCATTCTGCAGTTGAATCGATCAAGGGAAATGGCCGTGCGTGCAAGTAACAAATTATAGTCACCAGGGCTTTCATTAAGCCTGCGTATGGCGTCTATTACGCATGTAAACTACAGAAATGACGCAAACATAAACAACTCTGAAGTCTCAAAAACGCAGGTAAATTCGATGATACGCTGATAGAGAAAGTGTGGAAGTCCCATCTGTATACTCAGTCTCCATTTACGCCAGTAGGACCCCAACTGATGCAGGTATCAAGATATTGCAAGTCGCGCCAGCCAAATTTTCTTCAACCACACCCAATCCTTGCTAGCGCAGCTGAAATAGAACTGGGGATTCCCGTCGCCCATGGCAACTACACACTCCTGGTTCGCACACTGTACCGATAGCAGCATACGACGGGAAGATTTGACCCCAGTAAAATATAACGAAGTCATGACCCCCAAAAAGCATTGCTGGAAGTCTGAAGACCCCAGCATCTTATCAAATTGGCTTCCATAAAAAAATTGTGGAAGTCATGACCCAGGTAGAGAAAAAGTTAATGAAAGCCCTGGTCACTAAGTATTCATACTACCGACTGAATTTCGAATATACAAGTCGGGGAAATGGACATAGACTGAAGTCCTACTTACTGAGATTCAGAATATCGAGAACTACGACCCCCTGTTTGCTCTATGGTCCTGTGGCATGGTTACAGAGCATGAGACTAAACAGGCAACAAGCCCCTCCGACAGCAACCAACGGGTGGAGTAATTAGGTGTCTCAACCCGTCCAGATTTTATACCCAAATTACAATATACTACAAAAGAGTGGCTGCGCCGGTAATCGGACAGCGGCCACAGTAAGGAAACGAACATTCTTTCCTGGAATGCCCTAAAGCTATGTGCACACAGAGCTAGTGCTTGCGTGATCTTAGCGGCAGCAAAACCTTGCAACCACGCAGTCCTCTAAATCCTTGCGCCGCTGTGTGAACACGAGGGCGCAAGGATCTTTGCGCGGCCTTGCGTCCTGTGGCTGGGCGTATACGGCAGCACCAAATATCAACAAATTTTGATATTTACGATTCCGCCTGCACCTCGGGACGCAAGCACTAACGGCTTGCGGCCTCAGGTGCACACACACAGAGATTTCTTGGGCCTTGCGTCCTCTCGAAGAGGCTTGCGGCTAAGATCACGCAAGCACTAAGCTCTGTGTGCACATAGCTTTACTCGTCTAGGCCCGATCAACATTACCCAACAAAAGGGAAACACGTCTCTAGGATATAGATTCCCAACCACTGCCATGACACAACTGTGACATTAATGCATTGCTTTCTAATAACTGTTTATGAATATTGTTACTTTCTTACGCAGAGTCTCAAACCAGCAGTGCTGTTGACTCCTGGACTTGTGGTGACGAGTTCGCATCAAACATCCTCTCACAGTACAAGTAAGTTGTTGTCAGACAAACCATGGAGGTATAAAATAAGATGGAGAACGCACTCCCTAATCCCCGATTAAAAAATTCCCCACATCAATAGGCCGGCTATTGTTCTTGTATTGTTCTTGTAATCACACCACAGGCCTTCCATCCGATGTGCGCTGCCGACAATGCCTAATCAGCCACCTCGCGTGTGACCTTCGTTCTTGGCAACGAGCCTTAGCAACAGACCGTTTGCTACATGCGCAGATCATTATTTCCTGCCAGGAAATCGTTGTACGCATGTGCAGTGGATAGACCTTAATTCATCTCGCCAGCCTCGACAAATCCGCGAAAACTTAATGAAAAACGCCCCAAAATTCTTCCAATAATTCTTATTTTATACCTCCATGGACAAACATAGACTGCAGATTTGGCAAATAGGCTGTTATTTCCACAAAAAAGTAGGATACCTACATGCAAGTACGACTGGTGTTTGGAAAAAGTACGCAAATAATTAAAACAAATGGTAAGGGATCATAATTATCATATGCAAATTAACCCCCGAAAATATGCAAATTAGGTCTTCGTCAGTATTGCAGACTGTAGGCGTTGAGCCAAGCTTTCCGTTGATACCTGTCTTAGATCAACCCATTAAAAAGTTTTCTCGTATTCCCAACTATCGACTGGTTTTGTCCTGGAGGGTCACAATTGGATCTTTATTTCTAGGAATATGTCTGAGGGAACCAATGGATGGACTGTATCCCTGATCGAGGACAATGATGTTTATGAGCTTGGCGGTGATGATTATGTCCTTGACCTTATAAGTGAGATGGAGGTAATGGCCAACTTCCCTGCTGGGCAGTGCTACCTTCTTGTCTCCCGAGGGGGAGGAAGAGACAGATCACAGGGAAAAATGGCTGTTTATGCTAATACGTGAGTATGATTGAAATCAAAGTTGACCTTGCCAATACATGTTAATAGCATGTGACGCAAAATTATCACCGAAGTTTACACGTTTGGTGGATTTTTTACGCAACCAACCTTGTCATGAAGTGCATAAATTTTTCTTCACTTCACACGTCACCGGCAGAATTGCATACACATTAATGATCCTGAATAAACATAGCATCTAAGGGCCGTATGCACGGGTCGCACTTTCATTAAAGTCTGACTTTTCGCAATGCTTCAAGCATAGAGAAAGTCTAACTTAAGCTATACTTTAGGCTAAAGTGCAATCCGTGAATACGGCCCTAAATAGCATAGTATTTCATATCAGCGACCTCAACTGTTCACGGATGCAGCCACCAAAAAGCGGATGTTTTTGCAAAGTTTATACATCTGACCTTGATGGCCATGTTCCGATGCCTGCATTGTTATTGTTATTGCGCGTGACGTCAATGATGTAAGTGACGCCGAGTCTCGCCACCGAATGAGCTGAAACTCCTGTGGAAATTTACCATTTCAAACTGCCATTTCCAAGCACAGAAATCCTGAACCACTCTTTCTTTGAACGAATGTTTGCTTTGATGTCCAACTTCGTGAATAACGGCGTTCGCGGCTTCGGCAACAAAAATGACGCCATGTAATTTGTGTCTATTTTGGACATGTCTCATCCAGCGATAATTCATAGTAACACACTATAGAACCATAGTCAAGTAGTAATACCAATGAAGAAACCCTAAGGCCCCCAAAAAATTGTCTGTTTCTTGTCCAGCAACTCAGCGAAAATTGATGCGGGCATGCAAATTTTTTTAGCTCACTCGTGAGCTTTTACCGTCCTGCGGTGTCCGTCGTCCGTCGTCGTCCGTCGTCGTCGTCTGTCGTCGTCGTCCGGCGTCCGTTAGCAGGGCACGTTTCGTAACCGCTGGAGCTATTGATCTGAAACTTGGTACATATATACCCCTAGGTCAGATGACCTATGACACCAAGTTTCGGTCCGATTCGATTCTTGGCTTGGCCTCCAGGTGGCCAAAACCAAAAACACAAAAAGTGCAATAACTCCTGAACTAATGACTGGATCGTCTCCAAATTTTTATCATAGGTGTGTCTAATTAGGATACCGGTACATAACATATATAACGGGTTTTTGATTTGACGTACTTTTCAAGGTCACAGAGGTCAAAGTTCAACAAAAGTGACGAACTTGCCACAAATCCTCATTATTTCACCGAGCATCTTCATATCTTGCATAAACATGTATTAGAGGGGTACCTTCAAAACTACTGAGTTTCGGTCCGTTCGGACATCCAATATGGCCACCAGGTGGCGTAACCTGAAAATCATCCAAGTGCTATAACTCAGGAACGGCTTGACCCAGAGTGCTCAAACTTGATATTTACCTCTCTCTAGGTGACCTTTACAAGCACGTCAAATTTCGGCGTGATTAAATTTCCAATATGGCCGCCAGGTGGCATAACCCGAAAATCATGAAATATGCTATAACTCAGGAACGACTTGACCCAGAGCGCTCAAATGTGCTATGTGGCTCCC
Organism: Notospermus geniculatus; assembly: GCA_002633025.1. Lineage (NCBI taxonomy): Eukaryota > Metazoa > Nemertea > Pilidiophora > Heteronemertea > Lineidae > Notospermus > Notospermus geniculatus. The sequence goes on from NMRB01004139.1 coordinate 10,860, forward strand.
TCTAGATGACCTTTATGTGCATGTGAAGTTTTGGCCCGATCGGACATCCAATATGGCCGCCAGGTGGCATAACCCAACAATCATTGAAGTCCTGCAACTTGGGAATGACCTGACCCAGATTGCTCATAACTGACATGTACCTCTCTCTGTCATTACACTGTTATGTCCAAACGAGTGAGCACATGGTCCATGGACCATTTCATTAAATTTTCAAATATTTTTTTTTTCCGTTTTCTTCATGGATGGGGGAAATACCACCAGCAAACTATCTCTCTACATGTTTAAAGCACAGATTTCATGAAAAATAAAGATGATTTCAAGTGATGGCGCATTTCTGTGCATTGAATAGAAGGCGCTGCGTAAGCAAAGTGGGAAAATTCGAAATTGGTGGAAAAAAATTTTCAAAGCGGAGGGTCTGGGAATGACGCAGGCACGGACAAGAAACAAATACTTTTTTTTTGCCTAACGGTACTTTATTCTCTAATTTTGTGTGTTGCAGGCCACATAACCCAGATCTCGCAAGAGTGTTCAGATACAGAGAGGAATACATGCGAAAGACTCAGTCACCTCAGGATTCACGAAACACACGTGATGAAGAAAGAAAAACAATACATATTCCATCTCCTGGCCAATCAAAAACAGTGTATGTACCAAGAGGGCAGACTGGGAGCTTGGAAAATGAGGGGCTAGTACTATCTCAGATGAGCCGTTTGAATCGACGTCCCATGTCAGTGTCAGATTCGCAGCACGTTGGTCTTGCAGATTCAAAGTTGAATGCTCGATATAGCAAGCGAGATGCACCACGATCAGGGTCACCCACTCGGATGCCAAGACCCCAAAGCGCTCTTGTAAATGGTGACATAAATTTGTCGAAGTCGCAGCTGAACAAACGCTACGTAGGCCAAAATGATCTGTCAAACTCAAAACTCAATAAGCGATATCGTAACGGTCCAGTGTCACCCACACAACCAACTCCAAAGGAGAATCGAGTACCAAATGGTAATGTGCCCCACGTGAAGCCAAAGTATGAAAGGCATAACTCAGGATTGTACAGTAAGCCAACAGACAACACCGCCAAGGATAAAATCCTTCGCAAATTCACGAAAGAGAGGCGTAGGAGGGATTCCGATTCATCGATTAGATCAACAGCATCAGAATTGAGTAAATTTGTGGATGACGTTTTTGACAATGTTCTCAACGACGACTTTGACGAGTTGACCGATCATCCATCCATGGTGCCCGTCATCAAAGGCACGGGTGATAGGGTGCCGTCCGTTGCTTCAGAGAGCGAGATGTCGAAGTTTGTGGATGGCGTTTTTCAAGATATTTTTGTTGACGAGAGTCTGGACACTTTGACAACGTCATCAAAACTGATGCCTACTATTCAAGGAGGAGGTGATGGTCCTATGCAAAATGCTCAAAACCCAGCAGGGGTCACTGGTGCGTTGGGATATAACCCCCCTCTACCCATGAACCTTTCAGGGCTTCCTCTTGGTGAGTACTTGACCTAGTATTCTATGGGGTACAGAGGTACCAAAAGTACCATCCACCAGGACAAAACACAAGAGCACATGCAATTTTGACAATGAAAAAAAAAGTTCACTGTGACCAGATGTCATTTAGCATTCTGACATTAGCCTACTTAAACTGCATCAGTCACAATACACAACATTGCTTTTGGTCTGTTTTAAAGGAGCTGGACGTCCAAGTTGTAAACACGATATTCACTAGTCTCGGTCACCCAGCCGCTCGGTCACCCAGCCGAATCTGAGGATCGAATGTTTATGTCGCAGTACCTGCAGAACGAAACGGTTGGCTGCGCGAGACTAGATATTCATTTCAGTACATATCACCGATAATAGGTGGCAGCACAGCGTGGATAGAGAACCAGTGAGTGGTTGAGTGAGTTGCATTGGACCGGGCACCAGTCTAACGATCACGGGGCACTACTGGTGCTGCCACCTTCACGAAGGAATAAAACTAGTTTGCCAACCACTGTTTGTAAACAAACTGGTTTGTTTACAACTTGGACGTCGAACTCGGTCATTGGTCAAATTTATCGATTAAAGGAAGTGTAATTCATCTGTTCAAGTCTAATTGCTGGTTGCTGGTTCACAGCACGACAATTCCGCACTCATTAGTCCTGTTGCCAAAAAAGCAATGTTTGTGGTGAGAAATTAAACTGGTTTGATTTTTGGCAACAAGTGGTCACTACAAAGCTTCTGCAGTGAGTGGTGGATGCCGGCCTCAGCAGACTGCACACTTAACCTTTTTCGTGGCGACAACGAAAATTGCCTGTATGACCAACGAAAGTGGTGAAGTGTGCTGCTAGCTTCAGAGAAGGCAATGGCAAAATGTTGGAAAGGTTTTTGTCAATATGAGTTTTATTGTTTTCATTTTGTAGGTATGCCAATGATGCCAGGTGGTGGAATTGACCCTCTCTCACAGCTGTTAGTCCAGCAGCAGGCTCAAGCTCAACACCTTGCTGCCCAACAGCAGGCTCAGGTGGCTGTTCAAACACAAGCTCAGCAGCTGTTATTTACTGAGGTGGTAGGTTGACTTAAAGCGATTTGTCAGCCAAAAAATTTGAATGCAAAAGGGGACGAATCTTTGTTTACAAACACTCATTTCCTGCATTCTGATTGGCTGTGAGGGAAATGTTTACAAACATCATCCTTCTGTTTACAAAACGACTGTCGATTCGCTTTAAATTTTAACCCGACAGTGAGCCCTGTTCAGTGCCATCAATAGACCGTTCTCAAATTGACGTGAACGACAAAGATCTGCGCACTTCCGCTGAAATCTCAACCACAGCCTCAGTCTGAAACTGAATGACGTAACGCAGAGAACCCCACGACAGTGACGTCCAAGACTCGACCATTGCTGAATCATGGATGACGTCATGTCAGCCAGTTTCAGATTGAGGTTCTGGTTGAGATTTCGGTGGAAGTACGCAGATCTGCGAATTCGAGAAATGTGTGGCGGTCTCGGAAAACATGTCGGAAGTCGCTGAATGATCAAGGGCTGTCAGATTGCCTGTGCACTGATCTGCTACTGTTTACCTGTTACGTAGTACATTTCAGCTATTGAAATGTGCGAGTTCACCAAGGCCATTAACACTTTTCTCAAATGCGGCATCCGACAGGTTTTCCTAGACCACCTCACAGATGCTTAGTCTCGTGCCACCAGACTCTTGCAATTTCCAATAAATTTGCAATTTTAGAGTCTGGTCCGTATGGTTACTTTGACTTGTAATGTTGTAAAACCATCATGGCGGACAATCTACGCGATGACTGTTGATGTAGAACACAACTACACTGCACTGCATGCATGTATGCATAATACATTGGTAGTGACTAGCCAATCAGCAAAGCTCCCCTTATTTTGAATTTTCGGAATAAGAAAATTCAATGAGAATTGCGTTCCGTGCCAGACCCTCGATCGGGCGACCTCGGAGTATGACCGAGGGGCTGGTTGCGCGAGACTAACAGATGCTTCACAACTACAGTGAAACCCCTCATGTGGACCATCCCTCTATGTGGACCACCCCTCTATGTGGATCGATTTTTGTCGGTCCCAAAAAAATCCTTCACACTTTCCTTTAGCTAAGCGGACCACCCCTCTACCTCGACCTGGACCACCAAAAGTAGGGTCCCAAAGTGCATGGTGACCCCTCTATGTGGACCAGAAGATGCAAAATCTAGGTATTCGCGTGGTCCATGGTTACACCAAACACATGGAAAAGCTAGATTTCACACCATAGGCTTTTTGTTGGTTCCAGGAATAAACAAACAATTAACACCTTTGGTGTAAGCTAGACAAAAACTCAGTCAAGCTAATCAACATTGAATGACTCACTCACATCGAAGGGNAGGAAGTTTGGATCTAATAAATCACCACCTACTCCACTTCCCAAGGAGCCGGTACAGAAACCAACTCTAAGCAGTCCCCAGAAGAAGAATTCAAGTGTGGCAACAAGGGTGTCATTTCTTGAGGAAGTGACGACTATCCCACGTGGAGAAGAAGATCGTTTGTCGCCTGAACCAGGTGGTGGTGTGACATCTCCTGAGTTAAATACATCTGAGCTTCCAGAACCGCAGCCTGTTACAAACGGACACATTGAGAATGGCGACAGTGTATCGCTAGATCTTGGTGACGAGCACATTTCCATCAAACACATTTCGGTACCTCTGTCAGCTAGGACAGAGGATAAGAAGGGCCAGAAGTTGGAATCTGCATTTGATGGACGAGATAATACAGTTCGTGTTGGTAAAGTAAGGTGGCCACCACCGCTGATAATGGACGCCAAGCAAGAACCTGTGGTCGGGAAATTAATGATCAGTGAGGGACACAAAAAACCTCTCACGGCCGCAGTGAAGTCGCGTCCTCAGCTCCATAATATGCTGATTAACCAAATCAAGGACTTGAAAAAAGATGAACCACAAATTCCAGCGGTGAAACATGAGGTATGTAAACTTTTCTACTAAGGGAGCATCCATTAAGTACGTACACAGTGAGGGGGAGGGGGTCTATGAAAAAGCGTACACTATGCATACAGGAGGAGGGGGTGTAGAGTCTTGTGTACATATGCAACCCAAGAACCATTCTGAAGAAATTAAAAACTGCTTGAATGCAATTAGATACCATGAAAATAAAGGGAATCATATTTGTAGCCTGGTTTCAGATGTCACCCCGCTGCGAGGTCAGCCATTTCCCACACTGGGTTCCCGCGTGTGTCTCTTGGCGTACGCCTGTACATGGGAGGGGCGCTTTGAGCCAATGGGTACAAGGTGCTTACAGGGGGAGGGGTGTAAAAATCGGCGTTTTAGTGTGTATATACTAAATGGATGCTCCCTAAACGTGTTCTGGTGTAGGCCTAGACATCACTGAACCATCCATCCAACACAACGAAATTTTTACCTCAGAGGTGAAGACTTCTTAGTTCCCACCTAGTAGAGGCCACCACAGGATACATGTTTGCTTAAGTGCAAATGTCACCCTGGGTTTGGGACTGTCTATTATTTTGTATTTGTACTTGTATTAGATTTTTCCGTCAGGGCCAAGGCCATAGCATTATTGGCCCTGGTAAGTACGGTACAGAGGAGGCCACCTCAAGATACTCATGTTCCTCACTTGGATGGGGTCTTTTACTTGTCCTTGCAAAGGCACAAGGTAGGCACCGAGGTTACTGTCCCGTGTGACGGGCGTGAAGAGCCAGGGATGATTTATCGCATTTGGCCCAGGGTGGATTTGAACCCGGGACCTGCCACTTGCCAAGTGTATATGATAACCACTAGGCTATCAAGGCTCCTCTGTCAGGGCTTTCAATAGCGTGCGTATCGACGTATTTTACGCACTGAAATCTCTATTTACGCACGCAAAGAGTGGCAGTGTTCATCAAATACGTGTTGCCTTGCATTTCAAAGAAGTCAAATACGCTCCAGAATTATGATATGATCCTCGAAATACACATCAGCATCCCGCTCTTGGTCGTATTTTTGAAAGGCCCAAATCCCGGCGGCAGGAAAATTTTCCCCGTCTCCTAGTATTAGCCAAATGATAGCGCATGGCCACCTGACTTTCTGTTGACGATCGCGCTCATCTCTCCACACATAACACTGATCACATGATGACTCAGCACCAGGCGGCAAAACCGCCGACGTCACCATTCTTTTTGCGGCTTTTATCATAGCACGTGGCGTTCTGTCAGCATGGAAAAGTCATCACGTCCAAAGGAAAAACAAAAAAAAGATCAGACCATATGTGACCTGTTACAGCAAAACCAGAGCTTTCTGGGCGAGCGATGCAAGGGGGAAAACGTACTCTTAGGAGTTGAGAATTCTGGAGTGGAGATGCAGGTTTAGGCCTACATGATCCCCCTTCTCCAGCTGAAATGTGGATCCGGAATGTATTAGAGTGCCAGCTGAAAGAATTATCAAAGAACGTTTGTTTCGGAACAGAGGGATGCATTCCTCCATCCGAAATAAATGGCTACCGCTAGGCTACCTACGGCAGCCTAGCGGCAGCCTGCGTAGCTATGGCATTATGGATTAGGATCTATTGGAAAATTCCACAGCAGCACTGAAATCCCGTCAACGAAAAAAGTATTTGTCGGCTATAATCCAAGTCATTCACAGGCCCAAAAAGAAACATATTCACTTATTCCGGTAACCGGTAGCACTTGTCACAAAAGCACGTGCACGTGAACGACGAACGACGTGCTGAACTGGCGGTTGGATATAGAGAACTACATGTATGCATGAATTAGGCAAAGCAGACAAAGAACTCTGTTACTAAGCCACATTGTGGCATTTCTGACAATGGCTTACGCTGATTCAATGGCCGACTACGCTGTTAACAGGCGTGATTTGTTATCTGCACGGGGTGATAGACAGTGAAGCGAACATTCGACTTCGGCTTGGCCTATAAGCAGAAAGCAGACGACCGCCACAAAATCCCGAATTTTCGTGTTATTTTCGGCGATATTGTATCCATTCATATATGATTACTTACTACGGATATCTTTCGTGGAAACAGTACCGCTAAGCACAACTAATACGGCGTGTTCACGCAATGGGAGACAAAAATGCATATTCCTGAAAAATCCTCTATGAGGCATTCTACTCGCTGGTTCGACAAAGTAATTCGCTGGCTACGCCATTTTTCGCCTGGCGGCGAGCCCAGGAACCACTGCGTCTAGGCGCATGTCGCTGAGAAGGTTGAGCGTCAATGAACTAAGATGACACCGGGAGAGAATGAAAAGAAATAGACTGTTTCAGATTTCATAATAGACAGACAATAGTGAAACTGACAAACATTTGGTCTCAATCTGCCAAGCCAACGACTGACATGCGCCTGGCTTTGCTGTGACGGGTCACATATAATGGTCAATATACAAGCCAATAGGCTACGCATTGACCACAAAATGAGGGTGTCAGGTGATGCATTGGCCTCCAGGGATGGGAGTCATTGATGCATTTGGAAAAAATGGTGGAAGTCAATGACACCTTGACATCAGAAATTAATGAAAGCCCTGCTCTGTCTATTATTCCTGGACAATTTCATTTTCAGGATAAACCTGACGGCAAAGTGAGACCTAAAACTGCAGATGTGAGTTTCACATCTTTCAAAAACAGTGAAAATAAGATTGACGTTGGCACGAAGATTGACATGTTGCAACGAAAAGCAATCTTAGAAAAGCAGCTTTCATCGATCAGCTTGAGTAGCAGATCTACTGATGAATCAAAGAAATCGCCACTACCTCCACCACCACCGCCCTCACCTCCTAAACAGGAAAGGCCCGTTTTCCCGCCCCCTGTTCCTGGAAAGCTGAAGATTAATGCCATAATGAAAGGTAAGTTCTAAAAGTTTCTAAATATTTTCTAGGATATGCAAGTGCCAGTTCAGGCCATTATACAGTAGAACCTCTCTATTAAGGACACCTTCGGGACTGACAAATGCTGTCCTTAATTGAGAGGTGTCCTGATTACAGAGGTTGAAATGAATAGAAATGACCAGTTTGGGACTGAACATTGGTGTCCTGATTAGAGAGGTGTCCTCCTGGCAGAGGTGTCCGTTAAGGGAGGTTCCACTGTACATATAGCTACATGTGCTCATCAACCAATAGACGATATCACTCCAAAAGAGTGCAGCACCTGACGGGTAACTACAGCATCATGACGTCCCGTACTCATTCCATGACATCTTGACTTGAGACGACGTCATGATCGCTGAAACAAGTGGAGGTTTTTCGAGTGACGTCATGGCGTTCAGAATGGGGCACGGGACGTCGTGACGCTGAAGGCCTAGCTAGCTACACGTCAGGTGCTGCGCTCTATTGGAGTGATAGAGTCTTTTACCAGTACCCTATACCTATGTAAGGGGTCGTCCATCATTTTCACGAGCGTACAAACCGTACCGGGGAGGGGTTAGGACCCTGCGAACGCTTTTTCAGATTTGTAAAAAAATGATGATCGTCAGCACTGAATACGAATTGAGTGCAGTACATATTTCATGCGCATCCCACTGTGGCTAGCTCTTGTCGCGTTCTCAATGCATAACAATGGCTGACCCAAATTCGATTGTGACCGATTACGGGAAGTTGTTTGAGTTTGCCAGTGGCCAGCAACTCTGCTGTGCACAAAAAACCTTCTAGTGAGTACATGAGCTACATCAACGTTAAAGGAGCACGGTATTGGATCTCATATGCGTTATTTGACTGCCGACGTATAGGGAGCCACCTAGCGGCAGTAAGACAAACTACAAAAATGCATTACAAAATGTACGCAGTAAATCGGGTCATTCGCCGAGACGTAGTCAGACCCTTGGGTTGGAGAGTGGCGCGGTGGCACCGGCTGTCAAGAAAAAGTGGCAATACTGTGCTCCTTTAACTTGTTTGTGCGTTCGGAGGCAGGACACCGTGAGAAAGTCTTGCGTGAGGGGTAGTTGGAGTGGAAAACTTCATCTGAAGAGACTCGCTGGGACCTGCATCCCTCTGGACAATCATCATTTTCCAAAAATGGTTTGTGTACTTTTGGATGGGGTGGGGGTGGGCTGCTGAAATGAGTACTGTCTGTACGCTTGTGAAAATGATGAAAATGATGGACGACCCCTAATGAAAGGGAAAACTGGAGAAAAGTAGCTGTGTTCTCACTAAACCTGTAGATCGATCTGGAACTCAGGCAATTCGAATTATCTGGATATTGTTTGTTTGTTTCAGAGTTACAGGTAGATCACGTTGATGCTGCTCCACCGAAAATGGTGAGCCCGGTGTCGCCAACACCCCCTGGACCACACTTTGAGAGTCTTGAAGTGATAGAGAAAATCAGGACAGAGCTTCATGCACCTAATGCAGCACCATATTTCATGTATACAAGGGTACCATGGCAACTGTATGTTCGAAAAGAGGTAAGCATGTTGGTACAATTGTTGGCTATACATTACCTCAGGGGGCGCTCCTGGTTACCCTGGATGTTGTCAGCCTGTATCCTAGTATCCCACACGAAGATGGTTTGAATGCCCTCTCGGCATTCTTGGCGAAACAGGGCCTACCAGAGGGCGTGATAAAGGACATACGTACGCTGGCCCATTTTGTCCTATCAAAGAATGCCTTCGAATTCCACTCAAGGTATTACTTACAGATCTCAGGAACTGCGATAGGAACTAAAATGGCCCCGTCATATGCGATCATTTTCATGCACATGCTCGAGTCACAAGTCTTGGCTACTTCCCCCTTCAAACCCTACAACTGGCTCAGATTCATAGATGATGTTTTCTCCGTGTGGACCCATGGACGTAAGAAACTGGAGGATTTTGTTGATAGGCTCAATGATTTCCACCCCACCATCAGGTTCACCTGGGATGCATCCCCTTCCTCCCAGAATTTCCTGGATGTGACTGTCAAACTCCGTGACTCAAGGATTGTTACTGACCTCTATGTAAAACCCACGGACACTCACCAATACCTCCACCCAGCTTCGTGTCACCCTGGCCATGTTAAGCGCTCCATCCCCTTTTCCCAAGCCCTTCGTATCCTGTCCATCTGCTCAGAACGGCCAGCAGCCCTGAAACACCTACAGAACTTGGTAGGGTTTCTCGCAGACAGGGGCCATAACAGACGGAAGGTTGCAAAGGAGGTGGAAAGGGCGATCGAACGTTATGACCACCAGGGGGCCCACCCCCCTACGACGACGGGAACAAATACCGGTACCCAGGATGGGGGTACAGACAGAGCTGATTCTGGGGGTCGCCATGCTACCCAGGGTGCCAACGGGAGTGGGGTCCAGGACAACCAGCGGTCCTCTAAAACCCGCAGGATCCCCTTAGTTCTCACTTACCACCCCGGACTGCCAGACATCACTGCTATCACTCGCCGTTTCCTACCATTACTCCATTTGAACCCTTTAATGAAGGAATGCTGCCCAGAGCCACCCCTCATTGCTTTCCGGAGGCCAAAAAACCTCCGGGATGTGCTTGTAAGAGCCAAGGTCCCCACCTCGGACATCCAACAGGCTAAGCCCACCTGTGACCCATGCTCACGGAAAGGACCTAAGAGGGGTCGGAAATGTGAACTTTGCATCTCCTTACCATCCCAGTCCCACATCACCAGCTCATCCACCGGAAAGTCCCATCAACTCCGCCTGAGGAGCCCCACGGATTGTGACAGTAAGAACGTTGTCTACTGTATCACCTGTACCAGATGCCCTACAGTCAACCAGTACGTCGGACAGACCATGTGTTTCCGGAGAAGGATGAACAACCACAAATCCAACATCCGGCGGGGGATAGAGGATGACCGTGACTGCTCATTACTCTATACCCATTTTAAACTGCCAGGACATTCTATCAAGGACCTGATGTTCACCATTCTGGAGACATGTCCAAATGAGACGACCCTCCTCAAGACAGAGTTATGGTGGATGTGGACCCTTAAAACTATCACCCCCTCAGGCCTCAACACCAGGTGCTGAGTTTCTGATAACCTCGCAGCTTCCCCTTAGTGTCAGGGCCAAAAAAGTTTTGGCATGGGGCCCCAGATGGGGTCCCTTTCCCCCTTTTTTTCTTTTAATAGGGTCGTTGCTTTGGTAGACTGTAGCTCGGGCCGGGGGACAGGGGTCCTTTTTCTAGGCCTTGTCTGCCATTGCTCTTCTCCTATTTGCTTTGGAAGACTGTAGCTCGGGCCGGGGGACAGGGGTCCTTTTTCTAGGCCTTGTCTTCCATTGCTCTTCTCCTATTTTGTTCGCAGGTCAGTGCTTTGCAACCCCTCTTTTCCCTTTAGTAGACCCTTTTCCTTGGAGGACAGGGTTCCTCTTTTTAGGCCTATGTCTTCGTCCATGATGGTCTGTTTCTAATTTTTCGTTGGTCAGGTTTTGTAGGTGCTGTTCACCTATAGGCTCCCTTTCTTTACTGTTGCCCCTTCATTTCTTATTATCTTGCTCTTCATTTATTTTCTAGGCCTAATTTGTTATCACTTCCTCATACATTTGTTTAATATAAATTACTCTTACTATGGTCTTGGGGGTATTGTACTGTTAGTATAATTATACTGTTAGTTTAATTCCTCCAAGCTATATTTTCCCTTCAGCCTAGTCAAGCCTTACATTCACTAATTACATTTCTGTTAGGTTGAGCAACCACCTTTTGGGGCTTGTACTCTTTTCTTTCCTTAATTGCTGTCACGTCCTGTTTGGATGGGATACTTCATGTCTACATTTGGGTTTCAGCTCAGTCTGTTCTAGAGTTTCGGATTGTAAAGTTCCAGCCTGAAGAAGACCCCGGTTGGGGTCGAAAATTCGCAAACACTCTGGAAATTGCCTTTTTAGTTATCATATATTGTGTGTCAATTTTTGTGCTTTTCATCTCGTTGGCTATAGATAAGATATCATAGTGCATTAATAGGAGCTGTCAGTGAGTTGACCAATAGGTGTCACTACGGCCCAATTCAATGCATATAGCGGACCCATTCATTCTTGATCGAGCACCAATCACGTGGATTTTCCTGTGTATTGGTCCGCTAGAACTTTGCTGCCATCTTTTGGCAATACGCGCGGCTGACTGCTCCTATTGGTACAGCTATGAAGTCGGCCAACTGGTGGTATTGAACATTTTTGGTTTTCTTATTTTTTAGTTTTTCTCTCCTGCTGAGAGACTGGACAACCCAGTGGCCTTGACCCTTGTCTTCTGCCAAATCGTCCAGGACATTTACATTCATCCTTGCATTCGCATCAGCAAGGATGAACGGGTACGGATGAGGAGTTTACTTGGTAAGGCACATATTGCTTTCAAAGTCTTCTGAAGAATGAATGACATTTATGTTAGAAAGTCGAAATGTTCCAGGGTCATATGATCATGGTCAAAATTTTGGCAGATAATTATATCTAGACAGGGGCGGATCCAGGATTTTCTCGAGGGGTGGGTTCTGGCACTAGGACTTTCTTGTGCCTTCGCCGCGTGCCTCATAGGCGCTGAATTGGCGGGGGGTCTGGGGGACCTACCTCAGGAAAATTTTGAAAATTAGAAGCTCTGAGACACGATTTCCTGGCATCTGAGGTTGAGAAAGTCTTACACAAAAATTTTTTTGAACAGTGTGATCTTCCTGTTCTTACCAGCCAGCCCGTAGCCACGCCTTCGAAATAGTGCAAGCATACACAATGCAGTAGGCCTACCAGTATAATAGTAAGGCAACAGTTTTCCCAAGCAGGGGAAGAGAATTTCGTGGAATCATCGATGCAACGACTGTATCACCATGATTACATCAAAGACACGGGCAGGCGCTACGCCACAAGCGAGATGTTTGATGTTTAGAGAAAAAAAAAGTTATCTTTGGTCGCCGACGGGGGGGGTTCCAACCCCCAGAACACCCCCTCTGTATCCGCCCCTGCTAGATATATTATTCACACCAGAACATTGTACCAGGTAGTGTTCACGTGATATGGGCCGAAGGGTATGGTAAAAAAGGTACAGGTAAAATAGGTACATGTAGTAACATGTGTATGGTAAAAAAGGTACTAGGTAATAAAAGTACTAGGTATTGGTACCAATCTTCATTATTTGGGTGCGGAAAACTTTTATTAGGCCCTTTACCGCTAATATTTATCCCCGCAGATGCAGGCTTCTTTAGGCCATTCACGAACATTTAGGACAATATTACGAAAATATTTCACTTAATGGTACAACAAATATGCAGTTCATTTGCTGTCCATACAGGACCCAGTTAGGATGTTTCAATTTCACTGATGGCATTACTCTTTTCACGCAGAAAGCCATGGTGTGACACCAGTCAACTACACGTCTTCTGTCCACAAGAATCATGTGAAGAAGATGGTCATTGAACTTGCCAGGGAGTGGCCGAACTATTTTGCAAGGTTTTATCCTGTTGATGTAAGTGTTCTTCATCCCATTTTGTTAGCTCACCGGGGTGAGCTATTACGATGGGGAAGCGTCCGTCGTCCGTCGTCGTCCGTCGTCGTCGTCGTGTTCCGTTAGCAGGGCACGTTTCGTAACCGCTGGAGCTGTGGATCTGAAACTTGGTACATACATAGCCCTAGGTCGCATGACCCATGACACCAAGTTTCGGTCCGATTCGATTGTTGGCTTGGCCACCAGGTGGCCAAAACCAAAAACACAAAAAGTGCAATAACTCCTGAACTAATAACTGGATCATCTCCAAATTTTTATCATAGGTGTATCTAATGAGGATACATGACATATGTAACGAGTTTTTGATTTGACCTACTTTTCAAGGTCACAGAGGTCAAAGTTTGACAAAAGTGACGAACCTCTCACAGTTTGTTATTATTTCACCGAGCGACTTCATATTTTGCATAAACATGCATTGGAGGGGTACCTTCAAAAATACCAAGTTTCGGCCCGATTGGACATCCAGTATGGCCGCCAGGTGGCGTAACCTGAAAATCAAGTAAGTGCTATTACTCAGGAACGACTTGACGCAGAGGGCTCAAATTTGATATTTACCTCCATCTAGATGACCTTTACATGCACGTCAAATTTCAGCCTGATTTGACTTCAAACATGGCCACCAGGTGGCGTAACCCAAAAATCATCAAAGTGCTGTAACTCAGGAACGCTTTAACCCAAAGCGCTCCAATGTGCTATGTGGGCCCCTGCAGATGACCTTTATGACCATGTGAAGTTTCGGCCCGATCGGACATCCAATATGGCCGCCAGGTGGCGTAACCCGAAAATCATCAAAGTGGTGTAACTCAGGAACGACCTGACCCAAAGCACTCCAATGTGCTATGCGGTCCCCTGCAGATGACCTTTATGTGCATGTGAAGTTCCGGCCCGATCGAACATACAATATGGCGCCAGGTGGCATAACCCAAAAATCATCAAAGTCCTACCTGGGAGTGACTTGACCGAGATTGCTCATAACACTGATATGTACCTCCCTCTGTCATTAGACTATTATGTCCAACCCGGTGAGCACATGGTCCATGGACCATTTCATTTCATGCCTTGTGAGTCGTAATCTGTAGTTCACAGAAACATGGAAAGTATTGTAAAGTATTTGGAATCTCCACAGGTTGTCGTAAAATATGGAATACGGAGTCTGAAATTGAACCAGTGAAATTTTAGCAAGCCTCTTTAAAGCGGGTGATCCACTGTTGCGATTTTGGTCAGTGGCATGGCGGCGACGGGCTTGTGGTGAGGTCGTGGCAATCACCTCCGGTCGACCACAGGCAAAGTAGCAGTAACATCGCCGCAGTCGATCCGGTGTTGCGGCATTATCGCCTACAGGATTGCGGCAGAAATCTGATTTATGTTGCATTGGTTTCCATGAGGCCAGAATTTTTGCCAGTATGTTGGTAGACCCAAAAATAAGTGGTCTGATATTCATCATTTTTGACTCGTTTTCAGTGTGGAAACCAAGCGCCTGAAGTGCAGATGCTCGGCATCAGTCACACAGGACTCAGGTTTGTCTCACGACAGAAGGATTACATTTACGATAATCTTCACGTCCTGGATCACATCAGATTCGAGGAAATCATTGACGTTGCTACTCCAAGGCCAAGCACTCTTATTCTTAAACTGAAGAAGAAGTCATACATGCTTTACTCACATCGGGTAAGCCAAATAGTCTCGTGTCCTGTATAAATGCCCTAAGGCTGGGTTTACATAGAGCGTGTCGATACACGGAAGACACGCTACACTACGTGTAGATATTACGACACGCCAACACAGTGGTTTACATAGGCCTTCATCTTGTGTCTATCATTTGACACGATGCCTTGAATTTTGGCATTATTTTCATAGGTATCATGCATTTCGTGATGCAAATAAGAAAAGATGTGATATTTGATTAGGAAACATCCTAAAATGCCCATCTCCATACTTCGAAACAATGCAAGATCTTCCCACGAAGTCAGCACACGCGTGAAAGAACGAGCATGCTCGTTCTCTTCAAAACGTGTATATACTCCACTCTCTTCGTAACCCCACGCGTATAGACGAATGTAAACGGCAGATTGGAAAATCCATTGTCAGTTACTCAACACACTCCCTTCTGGGTCAGTTACTCAACACACGCGTATGTCAACGTACCGTGTCGAGTGATCGTGTTCCGTGTGGCTCTATGTAAACCCAGCCTAATGGAAATGCATTGGAAGCGAAAATTTTTCCGCTGCACTTCCTGTATAATCAGGGGTAGCGAAAAGTGCATGTTGTGCCACTGCGCTCCCTTCCTTATGCAAAGTCTACCAGAAACGCATGCAGTTAGCGCCAAGGAGTGCTTCGCTTCAACGCACGTCACTGCACTGCGCTTCCTGTGTAAACAGGTGGTAAAGTAAGCTGCGCTTCGTTGGGTGCTCGAGATCCAATCACAGCATATCAAGAAGATTCACAAACATGTCCTTGGTAATTCGGAACCTGGCAATAAATTCTACATTCCTGTATTCCTCAAAAGGGTTAATGTGATCCCTAAAAACACGAATTTGATGTAATTGTCCCTCCTCTGCTGAATCATTTGCCTCTTTCTGAGCCAGTTTGAAGATATCAAGGACGTCCATCCTGCAGAACAATTGAATGCTAGACTCTTGGACTGGTTAAACGCACAAAAAACAACCTCCTACCCATGTTTTGCGAGTGAGTTTGTTCGGAATCAAACGATTAACCAAGCGTGTCTGCCAAGACCACGTGCGGCTAAATGCTTGATTCGTAAATACCGGTACCACTTTAGGTTTATCTCTTGCGATTTTGATTTTGACTTCTTCAGTTTTTTTCATCGAGTTTTTTAATCTTTAATATAGATATATTTTTTATCACTTGTTTCTCCATGTTAATTGCTTAGAAATTTCAATGTCAAGTGCTATGATAATAATAATAAAAAGTGAACTTTACTTAACTGTTTCAGGCAAATCGAATAAAGAGAATGGTGGATGCTTTCTGTATTGATTTGGAGAAGGTTTGTAATCTCAGAGACTCATGATGCCTTATTTGTAGGCCTGTAGTCCTGAGGCCTAAGCTCTGCCTAGGACGTTCATATTATCCACTATCAGCTGTAGATCACAAACCGCCTACAGCAGATGAATTTGTCTGGTTGATTGGCCTGTGGTGTTGTTCCATTTACCTCAAGATTTACATAATCCAACTTAATGCTTGAACTTCTCTTCTGAACAAACACGATTTTGCAGTGTTCTATTTTGAGATGCATTTCTGGAAGGAATATCAAGTACAAACAGCATAATTTTGGCATGTAACTTATTTGGAATGAACATACCTCATATAGGCCTATAATACTAAGTGGCGTGAGACTACAGAAACGCATTTGTGTTTAAGAGGATCGAGAATGACTGGTCACTGGATTTATGAATATCACTGGATTCTTATTTGATAGTCCACTTGTAACATACATGCTGTGTCCAATCTGTTCATGAAAATCCAGTTATCTGATGATAGTATTCTAGTGGGCATGAAATAACAACAGGTTTCTAAAGTGAAAGACATACCTTCCTACCGGACTTGAACCCACAGACCCTTGCATAAGGCATCAGTGTTCTAGTAGCGTAAAGCTGAGTCATAGATTTTGACTACCGGTATGCCTCATGGCCTAAATTACACCTTTCCTCCACAGGGAACAGTGTACGTGAAGGCAATTAAGGATTACATCACGAGGGAATCCACACTGTTAAGTTTCAAGAAGGATGACATCATCAAGGTGACGAACAAGGATATGCATTTAGATAGAGGTGAATACGACAAGCCCATAATAGCCCTGGTTACACCTATCTGAAATCCCCATGCTTTTTGAGACAAGGGTTTTTTCCAAACCAGAAAAACACGGCGAGCGGTTACACTACTTAAAATGCGATTGGTAGCAAGTTCTGTAACCCGGCGATAGGGGCACTGCATGTAGGCAACTCTCCATAATCAAGTGGCTACTGGAGGCGTGAAATAGCCTATACGCATGCGCATGACTCCTCGATTTGCATCGCCGTCTATTGGGGTGCTCGGAACTATAGGTGGACAGGGGGATTTCGCAGTTACGCTAGGGGCTAATAAGTCCGGGGATTTCAGACACGGGTCTATTTAGAATCGGCGATTGATAGGTGTAACTGCAAAATTTATGTAGTGTAACCACAGCTACTATGTCATTTGTTCTCTTGAGTCAGGATTATTGGTGACATAGAGACTCGGCAAGGCTCGTGGTCCAAGACAATCGTTTTGGGTGCAATGAGTCGTATAATGTGGGAAGGGATTAAGTTGCGTGCAAAATGCACGTAACTTGCACAAATTTAGGGATGTCAGTTGTGACCTGTACTGCAGGTAATGCTATGTATTCTCGTCTCAAACTGTTTTTAGCTACGCTGGAACAGCGTAGCTTATACAATACCCGGGGCTGTTAGGGAGCTGGCATGAAAGTAGAGCGTGCAAAATACCTAATATTTCCGATCTGCAGCAGTCCTGGCGCAGAATTTGTGTTGCAATGCAAGCCTTTTTTACCATTCTCTGTATGCTTTACCATTTTTGTCAGCCAAACTTCAGGGTTGTTGTTTTTTATGAACAATTAGAGTCATCGGCTGCTTGTTTCAGTTTGCAGATTCGATCCTCCCCACCTTGTTTTGGCCATGCACTGAGTGTGCTGTACATAGGCATATCATAGGCAATTTGCAGCCGAGGCTGTTTTTTCCATGGAAATTTTGTGCCCGTATTCATACAGTGCAGATATAGTTTTTGGTACAATAGGTCATCATCCATACTTGGAGCATTATATTTCGGCCTATTTCGGTTCCTAAGTGTGAGTATGTCTAAATAGCTTTTCCTGTTGCTGTTTGTTTATTGTAATTTTTTGCTGGTCTCCACGATCTACGAAGCCTCCTCGCTTCAACTGAGATAATGCTACGCAGAAGCAGTCTCACTCCAGTATGAATTGAGGTTCATACAATGCACGTAGAATGCACTGAGAGCATGTGACATTGTGTGATGTAGGAACGAGATTGCCAT
>NMRB01004141.1:0-24963 GCA_002633025.1 Notospermus geniculatus
TTCATGTAGAATGACGCGGCTGTATGGTATCGCGATCCTCCACGGTGCCAAGGAGGAATCGGACGCCAGTCATTGACAATTTTGCGCTACGTATGGAAGTGTGCCAGCAATGCCGAGGACGCCATTTAGAGCACATTTTGGAAGAACATAGAATTGCTATACCAATTGACTCAGATGGCTAAAACTTTGTGGGACGATGATCCACGGACTGAAGTTCAAGTGTACCAAATTTGAAGAAATTTCACTGATCTTTGTAGGATTCATTAACATTTTTACGGGGGCAGCTTTTTTGGGTCACCCTGTACTATGAAAATGAAGAAAGTTCCGGTGAAAGAATGTCGTGAGTGTGCACCGGCTCACCGACGCACTGGCGCCGAATCGGTAGATGTTTAGTTTAGTTTAGTTTATTTCGGAATCCATGATCTCAATACATCGAGTTTTACAATGGAGCTTTACAATTTTACAATGTCGTCCTGGGTAACCCTAAAGTTTACCCAGGACCAACCTGGGTAACCCTAAAAGTTATCCACGACGATCCTGGGTAAACTTTAGGGCACTAAAGTTTACCCATTTTGAAATTCGCGCACTTTTTCACCTGCGGTCGGGGATCTTGAAAACAGCACTTCAGTCATATCTCAGTGCACGAAATCCTGGAGTTTCAGATTGTAAAGTTCCACTTGAAAAAGACCCCGGTCGGGGTCGAAAATTCGTGAATTCTGGAGATTGACTTCTTGCTTTGGTATTAGGACCGTATCACTCAATTTAAAAACCATGTTAAAAAATGAGATTCCGGAATACGATAAGAAATTGGTGGATGAAAAATTCCCAAACTTTAAGTTTTCATTTCTCAAAAAAGCTTCACAACAACTCAACGAAATTTCGCCTTACATTGCTCTATGATACTGCCCCTAATATGTAAAAGTATGAAACCAATAACTTCAATATCTACGCTTTGGCGCTCGTTACTATAACGCCACATTGGAATCGAGCGTTTCGAAGTTTCACCATTGTCTCCTAAAATATCACGAATGATTACTATGGTTTTTACATTTGGCACCACAATCTTAATGCCAAAGATAATGTGTTGAAACTTTCACATTTTAGAAGCATAGCCACGGAAAAGTATTGAGTGAATTTTCATTGGGTTATAATGAATAGTTATTGAGAAAAAGAAATTTGAAGTTCGGGACGGTTTTTTTCGTGTCTTATTCGATTCCGGAATCACACATTTTTACAATGATTTTTATATTGAGTGATACGGTCCTAATACCAAAGGTATCGATGCGTTTTTTATGGCCCACCCGATATATAGATAGCCCGGATAGAGAGCTAAGGTACTTTTTGTTGCTCACAAGGTAGGCCTAAAGTTGGGACAACATGCACGACCATGACGACAGACACCGTGCGATGAGGAATTTTCGTGTGTTGCTACATTGAAAACATACCAATTTGAAAACATACCAATTTCAACCTCGACCGCAGGTGAAAAAGTGCGCGAATTTCAAACTGGGTAAACTTTAGTGCCCTAGAGTTTACCCAGGATCGTCCGTCCTGGGTAGCTTTTTGGGTTGCCCAGGTTGATCCTGGGTAAATTTTATGGTTACCCAGTACGACCTTCACCGATTCGGCCGCACTGGCTCACCGACTCGCAAATCCACAGGCTATGAAAAAAAACTGTCGCATAAATTACGATTAAATTCTTTTTATTTAGAAATAAGGCACATAGACCTTCCCAGGCATAGACTCGCGATGTATGGATGATCAACAGAGAGTTTCCGCGAAGCCCCCGAAACGTCAACCCAAACGTGAAACCCGTGGAATACCACGAAGAACAAAAGCACCGAAACAAATTTGTCTCGGGTCAATTTAACCCCACCCCACCCCACCCCACCCTACCGGGGTTAAGTTGTCTCGAGACAACTTGACTCGAGACAAGGCCTCGAGTAGACGGTTAACTGGAGATAAAATGCTCCGTGTAGATGTGGCTTTATTCCGGGAACCTTTTCTCCTGGTACGTTTTGTCCTGTCACCACTTCTAGGAGGTTTGGAACTTTTTAGCACCATCTTTATAGATTATCCCTCATCGTTCTCGCCAATATTCGCGTTCTCGCCAATCGTTTAATCTACCATTTCTTCAGAATTTCTATCTCGCGTTGAATGAGGGATGCATGAAGCCATTTGCCCACGTGCATTCTTTCCATGGTAAAATTGTAAATGGTCTGACAAAGTGCACCAGAGAAGAATGCCGTGATTACTGTTCTGTAACGCCAACATGTCTTGCTGTCGACGTGGATTCCGAAAGTCTGTGCTGGGAGCATACTGAATGTAAACCGATGAGATTTCACCCAAGAATAAGACAGTATTTGAAAGTAAAGAGTTGTCAAGGTATGGGTCGAGTTCACCAGTTTAAAAGTTTGGTGACAATTTTCCCGTAAATATGCCTCCAACAACTTGGCCTACTTTTTCCAGTTCTCTAAGACTTCCTTTAGATCGAGGTATACGGCATACGAAAAGGCGGTTAACAAAGGAAGCCTAAAGCTGCGTTTACCAGACATCCGGAATGCGGTATAGGGCCGGGGAATCCCCGGCGGAACGATATGTTGAATGCGAAAATGCATTGCATTTTCCGCTTCCGCATTCCGCAATCCGCGTTCCGTGTGTCGGCTAAACGTAGC
The DNA here is from genome assembly GCA_002633025.1 of Notospermus geniculatus. Lineage (NCBI taxonomy): Eukaryota > Metazoa > Nemertea > Pilidiophora > Heteronemertea > Lineidae > Notospermus > Notospermus geniculatus. The sequence continues at coordinate 2,676 of NMRB01004141.1, forward strand.
TTAAAGCTGCGTTTAGCTGACACGCGGTAAGCGCAAACGGAACACGGAATAGGCATTTGTTCGCTCCAAGCCATTTCCATTCGTCCGTTTATCTGCACGCGATAAGCGGTTTGCGGAACGCGGATGGGCGGAACGCGGAAAGTCCGATGACTTGGTGTAGCGATTTTTCCGCGATCTGCGCACTATGGAGCACCGTGATTGGACAGGGACGGACCAAACCTGCGCAAGTCTTATAAAAACAGAAGTGATACCGCGTGCAGATAAATGGAACACGCGGAATTTTTACCACGTCCCGTGAACCGGATTCCGTTTCTGCGATCCGCATTCCGCTTACCGCGTGTCAGCCTGGACCATCCGGTTTTGAGTAGCTGGGAGGACTAACGTGAGGCAGAAGATAATAGCCGTGGTTACACTACATAGAAATCCCCGGGTTTTTTGACACCCGGGTCTAGCCCGGCTCTGAAAAATCGCTCCTGAGGCCCGGTGCCCGTCAACACTACTCACATTTTTTGACGGGGACCTAAATTAAGCCCTCCAAAAAGCGTTCGAGCTCGGAGGGGATTATTACACCGCGTTTTTAACAGGTGTGGACAGAAAAAAACCCGGGCTCGACACGGTTTTTTTTATGTAGTGTAACAAGGGCTATTACAAGATGTGACAACCTATGCCAAGAAACCACAAGGATATTCTCGTAACTTCGTGCCAATGGTGCGAACCGAATGGTAATAGGGAGGTTTCAGAAGCCCCCGGTTAGGCCATAGAACGACGTTTATCTATTGTGTGGGTGTATTAAAGCGATGTACGCGAGCTCTGCAGTACTGCACATCGATAGTTTCTTTATTTCCCGCACGGTGGCAGCACTATATTTTATGAATGGAATTCCAAGCGAGCCATCTCATTATATTACTACGGAATTTACTATGACCAATCGGTAGCGAGAAGAGTGACCATGATGACATGATTGACATTGAGTGATGCCGACGGCGACGACTCCGAGTCATCCGCAAAACATGCAAAGGATGATGTTGGCCGAGGTTCAACGACGTTCAGGAGGTACACTGCTAAGTCCTCATTAGACTAGTGCTACAACAATTTCCTGTCTTCACACGCTGGCTACACTTGCAGCAGTGAGGCGAATTCTCTGGTCGGTCTTCCTCACACTTCGGATTATTCTGCGCCATGTTTGTTGTTAGTCTGTCGATCTCGTTCTCGGAAATACCCAGTGAGATTTTGAAATTTTTCCGGCAGTAAACACTAATGTCGCCCAAATTCATTGAAATAATATTAATAAAAGATTTTTCATGAACGTTTTATTGTATAAAACATAGACGATACCGTAATTTGATGGTTCAAAGGTGCTAGGAATCACACGAGATCAGTTTCAAGAATCCCGCCAGCTATGAATGAAATTGGGGAGCTGCCGCGGGTCGCGATAGTTGAACGATATTTCATTTTCATTTACATCGCTTTAAATGGCGTACGACGTCTCCCTCACTCAACAGCAGTTCCTATTTTCCATCACAGGCATCACCGAGGTGAAATGGTACAAGAAGCAACTTGTGAGAACCAACATGAATGATCTTTTGTCGTACCGCACATTTTCTGCTGTTTCACGGTTAGCATGCATGTCCAGACTACCGGCACTGAGTGATGAGATCAATTGTCAAATTGTGTCGCACAACACCGATCAACAATTGTGCAGATTGTGTAGCAATGTTCAGAAAATGGATGCGGAGGGACCAAAGTTACATGTAGTAGTCGTTCAGAATGTGTACAAAAAGAAGTTTATAGCGGACCATCCTTGATTCTTATAACCTCTCGACGAAGCTAGCAGCAACCACTTCATTCGGCTACGATGTTCATTGCAGTTTACACTACGCGATTCGCTGAATTTTTCAAAATATCCCGCACCGATACGAGCTGCCCTTCGAAAAATAACTTCTTCGTGCTTTGTTTCCTTTTTATGATAAGGTAATGCAGAATGAAAACAGTTGGTGTGAGTATGAACGGCGGAACACTACTCAATTAGGAATTAGAACAAACATGACAAAAGAGGAAGCCTATATCGCCACGTTTAATTAGACCAGAAAAGATACTCTCAGCACCCCATGGCCAAGCCGCGGTGCCACTCCTTGCCTGTACTCAGTAGGTTCTGCTCAGGGAGGCTTAAAATCTCATATAAACCTCGCTAGTCGGGCGTACCAAAAGACAGCCTGAAGCTCTACGAGCCTGAGATTGAATGTGTGACCCCCGCATGGATTTTAACTAACCAAACTCATTTCTTAATGATGAAATCTCTAGAAAACCACAAAATACCGAAAAAAGTATTAATCGCTAAATAATCGTTATAATAAATAGCCGGGGCCATTCTAAGCATAAAAACGAACATATCCCAGCTCATTGTCGTGAGGTACGCTAATGCTTTATGCGGATGTCAGGCCGACCTTGCGATGGCACAAAACAGGCGCAGACTGACTTTTCCGGATCACTTTGCGCCTAGGCACGACAGCGTGGAACAAATCAGTCGCCGATCTGGTGTGACATGACTGCAGGTGCGTCTCAGTTACGACGATAGGGATCAGTCGCCGACCAAAAAGATCACAAATCGCAAGAGTTGAACATATTCAACATCTATGAATTTAAACATATTTACAATTTAATATTTACACCATCATGACAAACGTTTTCGATACGAAGTACATACTTCCTCTTCAGGTCTACAACTGAAGTCAAAACAAGAATCATGCATATATACAGTAGAAAGGGAAAATTATTACACTGGATTAGTCACGTGGAAAAGGGATTGGAATAAAAGGATTAGAACAATTGTATTGTGAAAAATGACTGCTGTTGAATAATTGCTTGTTCAGATTAGGTTGACAGGATTTGANTCTTGATGAGGCCGAATTTGATTGGATGTCATCCACTGAAATATAGAGGGCGCCACAAAGAATGACCTTGACCTTTGAAGTGACCTTGACCTTAACTAGACCCAAAAGAGGGCGTTACTCTATCATCTTAGTTCCAAATTCCACCGCTAGGGGTGCAAAGTCGCGGATGATCACCCGGGAGTACTGAGGTATCTTCAGAATACTTCGGAAATGTTCGGCAATTTCCGGTTTTTCGGCCATAACTTTTTTGTCTTTGATCGGAATCGGTCGGAATCTTCGATGACATCATCACTGACATTTGACCTTTCATACTGACATGATCAGTGGTGTACACAAGCTCAGAATATGCGTCAGTCCGAAAATAGATAGTCCGGACCCATGATTCCTCTTCCTTCCTGTCATTTTTTTAAGTAGATCAGTGGTCAGTATGAAAGGTCAAAGGTCAGTGATGACGTCATCGAAGATTCCGCTCGATTCCGATCAAAGACAAAAAAGTTATGGCCGAAAAACCGGAAATTGCCGAACATTTCCGAAGTATTCCGAAGATGCCCGAGTACTCCCGAGTGATCATCCGCGACTTTGCACCCCTAGCGGTGGAATTTGGAACTAAGATGATAGAGTAACGCCCTCTTTTGGGTGTAGTTGAGGTCAAGGTCACTTCAAAGGTCAAGGTCATTCTTTGTGGCGCCCTCTATATTTCAGTGCATGACGTCCAATCAAATTCGGCCTCATCAAGATGGTTATCGTGGTTACCATACTAAGTTGCATCCTTAAACTCAATAAAACGTTTTAAAAAACTCCCGCCTTCGTCAAAAGTTGAGAGTGGAAAGATGCTAATCAAACATTTTATTTATATGGCCTTACACACGTGCGAGGTCTAACTAATCGATCTTGGGAGTTCTCGATTTCTTCATTTCTTGATTTCTCTGTTTACCAATACCCTCTTTATTCACTAATGTGCCGTTGAACGAAACCATGAATCTTATTGCGGACCAGGAGCCATGTTCCCGAAGCCATCGCTTAACGATGTCGTTAAAACTGGGAAAATGTATAGCGTAACGACATCGTTAACCTAACGACGGCTTCGGGAACACGGGTCCAGGGGTAGCGAGCATAAAGGGGTCGTAACCCTACGTCAGGCCTAAGCCAGGCGTAGTGCTGGTCGTTGCCCTATCCTCGACCATGCACTACGCCTGGCTTAGGCCTGACATAGGGTTACGACCCCTTTATGCTCGCTACCCAAGATCTATAACTCAGAGACCAAACCTGCTTTCAACAAAGAAACCTTTGTCAAACTGATGGGACGAGCAACCAGAGCACTGTTCCTTTACAAGGATAAGCTACATAGACAAGTCGATGGAGTACCAATGGGCATCGCACTTGGTCCGACTAGCTAATTTCTGTCTAGCCCACATGGAAAGTAAGCTGTTGTCCAATACCACCACAGAAACAAAACCAGCCCTCTACCTAAGATATGTAGATGATATATTTTGTATTTTCAGACAGGATGTCCCGTTTGAGCCATTCTTTCAACAGCTCAATTGCTTGCACCAAAACTTATGTTTCACGTTCGAGTTAGGGCCCAACAGTTTGCCATTCCTGGACACACTTGTCAACGTTAACGATGGTCACCTCTCAACTGAGGTATACAGAAAACCAACATACACAGGGTTACTATTAAATGCTCGTGCCATGTGCCCCCGTAAATGGAAGACAGGCTTAATGCAGTGCTTACTGCACATAGCCTACACCATATACATATGTAATAATGATTGGTGTCTCTTCGCTAAGGAAGTTTCATTCTTAGAGCATCTATTCTCCTGCAATGCATACTCTACCGAAATGTTCCAAAACTGTGTAAACAGTTTTGTCTCTCAAAAGTTTCAGAAGAGACAAGAACGACCACCTAAGGAACATTCAGTAGAAGCTCCTTTCTTCGTACCGTATATTGGCCAGCCATCTGTAATTTATGGCAGGAAAATCCGCCACATTTTCAGACAGTACTACAACATGAATATCAAAAGGGAGGTTTGTGACAGTTGTCTTTACCACATTTAAGGTAAAAAACTATGTTTCGTTGAAGTGCCACGCCCCCTTGATCCTGAGGGCCAAAGTCATCCCACACATGCCTGCGTGATGCAGATGTTTCTTACATTGGTAAGACCAAAAGGCACATGGCCCGCAGGATGAAGGAAAACTTCACGAATAACAACTCAGCCATAAGACAACATCTTCTATCTTGCCCTACATGTCCCGAAGTTCAATCCCACTCAGAATCCTTCTCAATAATAGACTCTGGACGTTCTGATTTTGAATGTATCATCAAAGAAGCCTTGCATATCAAATCCTGTCAACCTAATCTGAACAAGCAATTATTCAACAGCGGGTGATTTTTTGCTCTAATCCTTTTATTTCAATCTCTTTGTCACGTGACTAATCCATTGTAATAATTTTCCCTTTCTACTGTATGTATGCATGATTCTTGTTTTGACTTCAGTTGTAGACCTGAAGAGGAATTACGTACTTCGAAAACGTTGTCATGCTGGTGTAAATATTAAATTGTAAATATGTTTAAATTCATACTTGTTGCTGCATTCATCTGGATTACAGGACTGAAAAATCTCTGCCAAAATTATATTCAACTTCTGTGTCATCCCACGGGCAATAATCCATTCGCAGGTGACCTGAACAGGGCTACGATTCCCTGCGCGCTGACGCTGCTTGTTCCACGATGATCGTACGCATTTTCGTTTTTGTGACCTGACCAATGATTGCGACTCCTGATGCCGACTGTTCCGTCGTAGCGCAGGCAATCGCAGTGTGACCTGACATCCGCATTAGTGCCGAAAAATCCGTCGAAAGCTCAATTTGGACCGAAATGGTCACTTAAAAGGACTATAGGCCCACGTGAACCAATAAACGTCCCAGGTTAGGCGTAACCAAAAATTACCTGAAGCTCTACGAGGCATGCCAGGTGCAGCAGTGCTCAAATAAATGATCTGCATGCAACCAAGTTTTGCAATAATTGCGGTCCCTGTGGCTGAATGGGTCAATAGGCCTTTTTACAATCGGTACGTGTCGGTACGTTCCGGATCGAGACTAGATCGAGGAGGGTTCGCTTATTTTTCCCGTGTAAAAGCGAAACAACTGACCTCCACCTTCCTCGGGCCAGTTCAATTTGTCGCGTGAGTCTCGGGAAGGTGGATATAGGTGCAGGGCGGTTATTCTCTCGTGTAAAAGCGATCCGACCTCCACCGGCCTAGTGCGGGATTGACCATGCTACCTGAGTGACATCACTGGCGTACTTGCTGTTAATGTACCTGTGAAGAGATCATGTGCCATATTTCTCAATCACTGCTCATGCTGTTAGAAGGATAGTTTATCGATTTTAAATGATTATTTCCGGATTGTTTTTTACTTATGATAATGTAAATGTAGATACACGCAATCTAGTGACACGCATTTCAACTAACCGACCTCGAACTAGATCAAGGCGGGTTACCGAACCCGCACCGTGTAAAAGCGATCAATCCATCCTGAACCGAACCGCCCGAGGAAGGTGGAGGTTGGTGTCCGCGAACCCGCACCATGTAAAAAGGACTAATGTCGTCCTGGGTATACGTTACGTTTACCCAGGATCATCCTGGGTAATCCTTTTCTTTACCCAGGACGACTCTGGATGACCCTGGATAAACATAATGATCCTTAACTTTACCCACCTTGGAGTTACCGTCGAATCGCGCTGGTCGTTCACCTGCGTGCGAGGATGAAATTTGGTACTCGTCATGATCGTGACATCAAACATGTCACGTCTCTCCCTGACACAACTAATTTGCAAACAGTGCACTAATTATGAATCATAACGAACTTAATTCGTACCAGGGGCATAGAAGGACAGGAGTCTGACATGATGATACTAGACTAGTCAAAAATTTTTAAAAAGAGCCTATTTTAAGATGTATGAAGCATTTTTCAGTAAAAGCAAGCAAATAGGTTTTTCTGGGGTAGTTTTTCATCCTGAATACGAATCTGTTGTTTGCCAAGCCCAACAGTGCCTAATTAAGTCACTAATCAAGGTCAGAGGTCGATGACTGACTTCATCATTGGACCCAAGAACTGAGCTTTGTACAGGGCAGTGGGACCCGATCTACAGCTAACTTTTGAATGGTTGGATTTTCACCCAATAAATGTATTACCAACAGATAGAAACATGATGCCTCAGAATAAGATTAGCATATTTTCAATTGTTTTTGAGGATTAACATAATTGGAAATGGCTTTTTTTGCATTTTGACCCATTTTATGTTATTTTACATGAAAAAACGTCATTCCTTCTTACATAACGACTGAAAACAATTAAGAATATGCTTATCTGATTCTGAGGCATCATGTTTCTATCTGTTGGTAATACATTTATTGGGTGTAAATCCAACCGTTCGAAAGTTAGCTGTAGATCGGTTCCCATTCTCCTGTACAAAGCTCAGTTCTTGGGTCCAATGATGAAGTCACTCTTCCACCTTTGACCTTAATTTGTGACAGAATTAGGCATTTTCGGGCTTAGCAAACAGCAGATTCGTATTCAGCATGAAAAACTACCCCAGAAAAACCTATTTGCTTGCTTTTACTCAAAAATGCCTGATGCATTCACATTTCCTGAAAATTTGACTAGTCTATACAGGGTATTACGTCTTTCTGTAGTTCAAAAATTTGCAGAAACAGCACTGAATAAAGTGAAAGTACGTCACGTCTGAGACCGTGGAATTCCGCTTGAGACGTTCACAAGCTGATGAATTTAAGGTATTGTTGATACATACGAAACGAGGGTTTCACGGTCAATGGTAAAGCCTGTCAATATGGCGCCAACGTAACCCGGGATGCCTGTTCGGTGGGTCAGAACATCTTTAATGGTAAGGTACTTTGTTCTGAAGTCATCGCTAAGCTTGAATTTTTGGCAGAGAATCTCACTAACAGGTGTATCCCAATTCCATCTGGATTAAGAAAAAAGCATTACATGTAGGTTGAAGAAGCGTCATTCCGCATCTCCAGTTGAACTGTGTGATACACCTTATATCCAAACTAATGCACAGAGCGACACACAAAATGACACAGTCCTTAGCGATAACGTCAGCTCCTTTATCTATAAGATACTGAACTATCTCCCTCTCCCCATTATCAATGGCATACCATAGCAGAGTCCTAATATAAACCTTATCGTTAACGTTCCTCTATGAGATACATGTACTTAGTTATCTCCCTCTCCCCCTTATCAATGGCATATCAGAGTGGAGAACTTCCCGACCAGTCCTTAGCGTCAACGTCAGCTCCTTTCTCTATGAGATACTTAGTTATCTCCCTCTCCCCGTTATCGATGGCATACCGTAGGGGAGACCTTCCAGATAAGTCCTTAGCGTCAACATCAGCTCCTTTCTGTATGAGGTACTTGGCTATCTCCCTCTCCCCGTTATCGATGGCATACCGTAGCGGAGACCTACCTCATCGTTAACGTCAGCGCCTTCCTCCTCTATGAGATACTTCGCTATCTCCCTCTCCCCGTTATTGATGGCATACCATAACGGAGAATTTCCAGAATTGTCCATTGAGATCACCTCCGGCAAATTTTACCACATGTTTAACCATGTCATTACGACCTTTCGCCACTGGAATCATCAACATAGTCTGCCCCTTTCGCCTTCTCTGTCATGACCGATATCCCCGCCTTAAGTAACCTCTGGATTTCTTCATCATCAGCAGCGGCCACGAACTCCGAAGAAGATGCCCCACCCATCATAGACCAGACAGATTCATTGTTCACTTAAAGAGTCGGCATCAGCAGCCTCACCCAAGACTCAAAAATCGATATGAAACAAACACCATCGCCCTCAGAAGCATTCCCATTCGCGACCAGTTCTGTGCCCTCACATTGAACTGTAGTATTGTTTATAATCCAATTTGCAGAAATCAGATCCAAAGTTGGAATACTCAACCCACTCCCTAAACTCCCTACGCAGTTGTGAGTCGCGCCCCTTCGGTTTACTCGCTCTTCACAACTGCTTAACTTGGATATGTTCGCCGCGGTTGGTCAACAGATGGCGTCAGGGCATGGCGCGAATTTTACAGCCTATCAGCACGCTGCTTTCAGAACTCTTTGGCCCGTTGGCAACGGATGTTCTTGTGCTACCATGGCTACGAACCGCTCGGCCAATGAAAAAGTGTCTCAGGCCAGCTTGGTTACCGGTTGCTCGGTGCTCTCATTGGTCGACTCGCTCAGCGCCATCTGTTGACCAACCGCGGCGAACACATCCAAGTTAAGCAGTTGTGGAGAGCGAGTAAACCGAAGGGGCGCGACTCACAACTGCGTAGGGAGTTTACCCACTCCCTGACGGCTTGTTGTACAACAGCAGGCTTTCCTACAAGAGAAAGTGAGATCTTAGAACCGCAGCACAGGATAACGGATGCCACGAAAGACAAGGTGTTCTGCGATTTTTTTCCAGAATCAATTGGAGAAACAAAGGCATGGAAATGTGACCTCTTGTCCTGTGCAGAAAATAGCACGACAATATCATATCCATGAAATCTAAAACATGACGTACATGTATCCTTGTGATATTTACAAACTATCTTTATTTGACGACCAAAATTTCTACATGTAGGTCCGCTACAGCTACGACAGTTCTTTTAAAGTTGTACTGACCTGTATGGGGTCATCCCTATGTGTCCCGGGTTCTATGCGTCCCGGGTTCTATACGTCCCGGGTTCTATGTGTCCCAAGTTCCATATGTCTGTCTCAGTTATGATTGGCCTTGTCCTCATTTTGTTCTCAAGTGGAGTCGACGAACTCGTATCTTAATAATCATGGATGTATGTATTAACTAAAATAAATCAGCGTTAGCATTGATTATGAATTCTGATACATGTACGGTTGGAAACATCACTAAAAAATGTGGATTAAGAATTTGAAAGCCCTCTGGTGGAGTGTGAAGCTACCAAGGGAATGCCCGTGGGTATACATATATGTATTGAATATGAGTAATGATAGATGGGCCATGGAACTTACTGCTTTTCATCGATGAAGTTGTACATTAATGCTAACGTTGATTTGTTTTAATTAATACATACTTTATCCATGATAATACATACTTTATCCATGATGATTAAAATATGAGTTCCTCGACTCCACTTGAGATTAAAACGGCGGCAAGGCCAATCCGATTGAGACATAGGCATGGAACTGGGGACACATAAAACCCGGGACATATAGAACCCTGCACACAAAAAACTGTCTTTAGGGACGCATAGAACCCGGGACGCAAAGAACCCGGGACACATTGAACCCGGGACGCAAAGGACCCGGGACACATAGAACCTGGGACACATAGGTACGCTCCCGACCTGTAGGCCTACAGTCGTGGACCTCACTTATCCTAAGTACAATATTGTGTATCTTTCGGCATAGATAGCGCTGGTCAGATAACATAGCCACACGGACCGTGATGTGTGGCGGTCTCGGCAGGATAAGGCGGTAACTATGACTAGATCTGAAGTTGGGTGGCGCTCGAGTCTTAACAAAATTTGCAGACGTGCATTATTAGAGACGTTCATATTTTTCAAACGTAGCAATAATTTTGAATGGTACGCCAAACAGAGACCTTGACATAATTTGGAGTCGTTCATTAATGAGACGTTGGGTGGCGCTCGTGGCAGTTAAAGGTGAACGAGCCGTTATTTACCTCCTGTCCAGACAATTTTAATGAGGTCGAATTTGATTGGATGTTGGTGTATGGTGATGTCCCATCATGCTTCAGCATGAATTAAGATGAAAGGGGGCGCTGCGATCGCTTTCGTGAAAAGCGGTTTTCACTGTAGTTGAGCCCCATTGGTAAGTATTCTTTAAAAATTCCGTCTCAGTGCATTAGTACTGGGATGTACAAAACGTCGGGCGCAAAACTAAAATAATAGGTGGCGCTGCTGAGTTATTCATGCTTTTACGTTTTTGTCATCAGTTCTGAAGGGTTAACATATTGACCTAATTCTTATTCATCATTTACACATGTCTCTGCATCCATAGGCTACATAATGCAATTTTTCGCATTTAACCCCTTCCTCATCTTTTTTCAGTAAAATAGAATGCTTGGACTTCCTGGGCCTTCCTTCCTGCAACTAGTGGCACTATCCTAACCAAGCGGAGATAACCATAACTGGGTCACGTGACCGACTTTTTTGAGATGTGTAAATGATGAACGTACTTACTAGAATTACGTCAATATGTTAACCCATTCAGAACTTATGACAAAAAACGTAAATGTATTAATATCTCAGCAACGCCACCTATTATTTTAGTTTTCAGCCAGGCGTTTTATAGGCATCCTAGTAATAATGCACTGTGAAGGAATTTTAAAAATATCAACCCACAGGGCTCAACTACAGTAAAAACCGATTTTCAGGAAAGTGGTCGCCGCGCCCTCTTTCATCTTAATTCATGCTGAGGCATGATGGGACATCACCCTGCACCAACATCCAATCAAATTCTCAATTTTGTCTGGACAGGAGGTAAATAACGGCTAGTTCACCTATTAACGTCTCATTAATGAACGACTCCAAATTATGTCAACGTCTCTGTTTGGCGTACCATCCCAAATCTTTGATGAACGTCTCTGATAATGCACGTCTGCAAATTTTGTAAAAGACTCCAGCGCCACCCAACGTCTCATTAATGAATGACTACGAATCACAGCTGAACGTCTATATTTTGTTACAGATCGTCTTCGTTTTGTTAAAGAACGTCTCTGATTTTAGAATCTACGTCTATGTTTTGTCAACATCGACTTTTGCGGACATAACCGCCCATACCAAATCAATTGGGTCGTAGTGACGTCTTTTGGTCAACTAACTGTCAGCTCCTATTTCTTACTGCAGCTTGTTGGCAACAAACGTGTTCGTATTTTTCTCATTCAAATCAGTAATTATTGAAGGTAATAGGGAGTTTAAGAAATCAAACGATAAACGTTAACTTTACGACAACGTTATTTTTCATACTGTAAATTCGCCAGATTATATATTGCATTTTCGGTACAAAAAGTAACGTTGTCGTAAAGTTAACGTTTATAACTACGGTATACGGTATATCATCATCATTCCTTTTTGACGATATTTCATCATTGTCGTACAAAGTACATAATTTTTCCGGTCCGTCTTACTGCAGCTTGTTGGCAACAAACTTGTTCGTATTTTTCTCAATCAAATCAGTATATTGAAAGTAATAACTACGGTATACGGTATATCATCATCATTCCTTTTTGACGATATTTATTGATAACTTCATATACAACATCAATGTCGTACAAAGTACATAATTTTTCCGGTCCGTCATTACTGTTGTACGCAACCAGGAAAACAATTATGGACCTGCTGGAAGAAGAAGGATTTCAAAGTCATCACATTCGTTATATCGTATTATTAAAGCAAATCATGCAAAAACAGAAAAATAAATAATTCACGCGTCACTGCAGTATATCTATATGTATATCATTAATTAAGGCCTCGTTCACACGGACACGCGTAAAGCCTAGTTTATACTTCGACGCACGACCATCGGCGTCCGACGCGCGATCAAAATCTGGACGCCGACCTAATGAAGTAGGCTTATGTCGGCGTACAGATTTTGATCGTGCGTCGGACGCCGATGGTCTTGCGTCGAAGTATAAACTAGGCTTAAGGCGTATACCATATAGCGTTAAGGCCCGTTTCCACTATAGCGGATTCCGCGGCGGTTTCCGGCGAGCGGTGCGGTTTTCACAGGGCTTTTGATAATCCTTCGATGGTGTAACAATAGAATGGCCTATTGATTATCCCAATGCCTGTGAAAACCGCTCCGCTCGCCGCAAGACGCGGCGGATTCCGCTTTAGTGGAAACGGGCCTTTAGGCGTATAGCGTAAAAATACATCTAGCTTGAGTCAACGAGCTGTTCACACCACTGGCGTCAAGGGTCTGTGAACAGCTCATTGACTCAAGCTAGAAGTATTTTTACGCTATACGCTATACGCCTTAAGGTCTGTTCACACCAAAATCGTGGCGCGGGCCGCGACGGCGAAAAACGACGCGCGTTCGCCGCCGGGAAAATAAGTTCAATGGATTTTCAATAAAAGGGTCACACCAAAGACGCGCGGCAAAAACTGACGCACTCGCTTGCCGCGCGTCTTTGGTGTGACCCTTTTGTTGTAAATCCATTGAACCTATTTTCCCGGCGGTGAACGCGCGTCGTTTTTCGCCGTCGCGGCTCGCGGCGCGGTTTTGGCGTGAACAGACCTTTAAGGCCCGTTTCCACATGAGCGTATTACGCTGCGTTTTGACGCTTCGCCCATTGTTTGGAAGCGGAGGGGGGGATAACAAAAGATTTAACTCCATTACGCAGCGCAGTACGCACATGTGGAAACAGGCCTGCTTTCCATTGGCGCGTTTCCGTGCGCGGACACGCTCGAAAGCATTGTTTGTTTCCGCTTCGTTGGTCAAGGCGCGGAAAAAACAATGCTTTCCAGCGTTTCCGATGGAAAGCAGGCCTTACGCCAAGGCGCGGAAAAAAACGCTTTCCAGCGTTTCCGATGGAAAGCAGGCCTGACGCGTGTCTGTGTAAACGAGGCCTAAGCTACGTTCACACTCAGCACGGAGTTAAGTCATATTTCCAATTGCGTAATACGTACTCCTTAATGGCCAATTCATACTTCTGCATTTTACACTTTGCGCTTGTCCGTTCCCTATGTTTATGTGTGGTACCAACAATGAAAAATTCCTTTTCCACCACGCACTCACATAGGAAACGGACAAGCGCAAAGCGCCAAACGCAAAGTATGAATCTACCTTAACACGCATTAAGTCACAATGGGGATCAGCTACGATAGAGGGCAGCGCGCCGAAACCCTGGCCTATACAATAGACGCCTTTTGTGTGGGAAATTAATCAGGACCCGAGATGTCACTTTCATTTCAATAGTTTTAACCAATTGTGACACCTATTGCGGCAGTCGGCTAGGGTCGCCATTCGTAGCGCTGCCAACTATCCATTGATGGACTTCATGAACGCTGAGGAGCCTGACAGCCTACTGATTATCACGTCCGCTTTGCAAACGGCAGGTCCCAGTGTGATATTTTGCCCCCACCCCCATTTGCCAATGCCCCCAACAAAAGATTGACGGACTAAGCTGCAACGTGACAATGGGTGATTTCAAAGTTTGTTTTAAGACCGGTTTTACAATGCTTTAATGCATTGTAAAACCGGTGTTAAAACCAACTTTGAAATCACCCAAAGGGGGCGGCGTTGATCAACATGTCCCTCACACAGTGAAGTGGGCACTCTCATACGGGAGGCATTCTCATTGATTATACCGGGTTGGAATCCAGCCCGCGCCATATGGGGATCAATCATCCCTGGCTCTTCAGGTTAGTTTGTAATTGTAACAGATTTTTCAGGTACGTTCCAACTAACCGAACACGCTATAGAGGTTTCCCACGTGACGTCATCAAGGCCGCGTTGGCCGTCAAATTGACCACGTGTTTCCTGAAGGAACGTCACGATGACGCGATGACGTTACTTCGGGTCGTGTCTCGTCGCGTCAGGCGGAACGTCAATCCACGTGTAGCACCCTATTGACGCCAGTTTGCGTCATTTTGACGGCCAGTCACATGACTTGATGACGTCAGTGGGATTCCTCTATAGCTTACATGTAAACATCAAGAACCGTGCTAGCTAATACGGTTTAAATCGGTACTAAAAATAATGTATCACTGGTATTTTCGCGGGCCACGAAAATCATTGTTTATTTACATTTTGTTTGTTTGTGTGGAGTCTTTCTTTGTCTTATGAGTAATTTGTTGGTGGCGTGCCCCTCTAGAAATTCTTTTGATACCGAAAGTATTCAATGTGGTGAGTTGGCATGTCCCAAATGTCCAAAATAACACAATATAAACATCGATGTTTGCAAACGTAGAATGTAAACAATGAACTCGTGAAACATTATCTTTAAGAGGAGCCAGGTGCGGCACCTTCATACACAGGGCCAGATCCATGATTGGCAGAAAGGGGCCGTAGCTCGACGGACACCGAAAGCGCGAAGCCAAAATGCGGGGTCTGCCCCTCCCCCCCCCCCCGAAAAAATTGACAATTTTTAAATTCTTAAAAGTGCTTTGGATGCCTTTTCCTGGCATCTGAGAGCAATATTCTCGAATTTTTATCTGAATAAATTTTTTCTTGCAAAAAAAATCATGGCTCTGCCCCAAAAAAGGGAGGCGTACGCCCCTACGCCCCCGGGGATCCGGGCCTGATAAGTATTAAAGATTTAATACAATTAAAGGTTACCTGAGAAGCTTTTATCGACTTCTGGTTTTCTGCGTAACACTATAGAGCATTAGTCAGGCAACATGAAACTGCAAACCGCATGAAAATCGGGTCACCCATTACAAAGTTATGGCAATTTAAATAGGACTACTACAAACCCCTGACAACCATGTCAGGCAGCGGAGAACAGCACATTTGATGTCATTGGATTTTGTAAACATGCAAAAAACATGAAAATAACTCATTTAACTTGGGCAGTTGGGTGTAGTTTTGATGTATTTTTCTTGTTCAGTCAGTCGTACTGCAGTTATTTCCCTCAATATGGATTCTGAAGGCAATTTTAGAATTTCTGGACAGCACAATTTACCTCACGAACCCGCCGCCTGGACAGCCATGGATACCAAGTTGTTTGGTTGTCAGGTAGAAACAACATCTTAAATTTGGTATAACACTGTAATTAATGGTCCAATTTTCATGCAACTTTCACTGAAATGATCTTTACTCCAACATCTTTCCAGAGAGGCTGAGTGCTGGGAAGCTTCTCAGGTAACCTTTAAAAAGCTTGTGTGAACACAGCTTTAGGTACTCGACATCAATCTGTATTATTTCTATGACCATCTGAATTTCGGAGGTACCATAGCCGTAGAGAAGCACATTATTGCGAGGTTACATGTACATGTACATGTAATTCTAATTCAGTGGCAGTAGGAATATTTTTTGGCAGTCATTCAGATCAGTCAATAGGTCAGTCAAAACAAAGGTGCCCAGTAATGTTCACACCCAACACCAACAGGTCAGCCAAGCTACTAATGGATTGCGACGAAGTTGTCACGCATTACATTCAGATCTCAGTCCCAGAGACAGGTCAGCCAAGATCGAGCTGTTCATCTTAAAGCAAATGGCTCGCGGGGTTTGTTTACATTTTTGGTGGTAACTCCCATAGAGAATGAATCTCCCCTCCAAGCAAAGCCGTGCTCCAGCCATATGCAAAACCTGTGCACATATGCGAACGTAAACACTGGGGACGAGGTTCCATTAAAAATTTGTTAAAATGGGTTAATGACATTTTCAAATTCAGTCGGTCAAAATCTACATTCTGTACTATTCATATTGATTTCGAAGCGGCGGATTTCGCAGAATAGGCCTCCGAAGTTTGGATGTCTAGTGCATTTCCCATTAAAATAAAATCCTTCTTTCGCCTTTTTCTCTAAACGGCGCTTGATTTGAGGACATGTCAACAAACAACTGTCAAAAAACCCCGCGAGCCATTTGCTTTAAAATAACAGAGCATCACATGCAAAGCTTACCATGTCTGGGCAAATGCAGATATCATACAGGCACGGAACCATCGTCCAACACCACAAAATGACTTTAAAAATGTCAGACCAACGATCAAACCTGTCTTACGAATCTGTTCAGGTTCAAAGGGATGACTTCACGAAGAGCAGAAGAACATTATTCAGAGACCAACTAGCATTTTATCATACCTCAACAACCATTCCTTCACATTACACATCCTTCATCATACACGGTATTCTTTTGCACGCCATCTACAAATAACTACACACATTCATAACCACATTCTCTCTATCTTCATCAACAGCCGCGCTTTACCAGAAAACTCGTCCGAAGTCTTCCATTCTTGCCCTAAATGCACCGGTCAGTTACATGTATGGACCCCCTCCCCCTCGTTCAGGGTCGGCACTAATTCGGCACTTATTCGACAGCCAGAATTTTTTTCTAAGTTAAGAATTCGACACTATTTCACCCACGACATCAAATGAAATCGACAGGACGGTATTCACCATTCTTTTTCCACTAATCTTTTACTATTTCTATGTTTTATCCGCCAGGAATTCGACATAACCTATTTTTGGGTCGACATAAAAACAATGGTAAGAAAGCAATTGGGCGCCCAGGACTCGAGACACTTTTTCGACACTAATTTAGTGGTGGCACCTGAACGGGGCAGAAATGTCATTGACCGGTGCACAAATCATCTGTACTATGCTCGGATCATTCGACTCAACATCCACACTGTTAGAAATAACAGAGGATTTTACAGAAAATCTGTGCAGCAGAGTCCCCAGGACTGGATCTGTAAAATTACAGACTTAAATAAATGTTAACAGAGACTTGACTGGAGGCTGACCAAATTATACGTATTTTCATACTGCTCTCAGAACGCATCATAATGGGATGTCCAATGGAGTCCAACCAATACAGGAAAACATGAATCATTTACAGAAAGTGATATGACGTGGGGCACGGGAAAGTAGTTTTCGCCAATTACAGGTCCAAATAGATACCAAATAGGTACTACACGTTCCTTCGATAGAACGGGTTTATGAGGATCGGTATTTTGCGTTTTACATCATAATTAGCCAATATTTAAAGATGAGGAACCGTTGAAAATGACGTCATTCTCGCTCGAGGGGAAATCAGGGGCGGATCACGGCTTGGGAAAAGAGGGGGAACCCTGTGCTACTAAACATTGAAATGCGCGGTGAATTTCAAAGATTTGCTCCAACTTCCAGAATTTCACGGTCGATTTTACAGATTTGTTGGCCAAGGGGGAGGCACGTGCCCCCGTTTGCCACCTCCCCTTGGATCCGCGCCTGAAAATGTAACAAAACTGACGAAATGGGCTTACCAGTAAGACGAAATGTATCTATCTATTCGACTGTTCAACAATGTGGAGGATGTGGTACCAATTATATAAGGTCAAAATGTCCAATGGTCAAGTGGATTTGCTGACAATACAACTGTCATAAAATGGCCGTAGCATCGTGTAATTTCGTCATCAGAACTGCATGCAGTTTGTGGTTAACATGTTAAATAAACACATGTGCATATCATATTTTGTACATACATGTAGGGCCATATTCGTAAAGGGTGTTTGACCTAATCTGAAATCAGCGTACAAATTCTGCATTACAAAGGTTAAAGGCCTAGAAAACTATTGTTCTGCTTTCTCTATATATGCTGCCTAGGCATCTATGGCATTTACCCACAAGATGACCACAC
Source organism: Notospermus geniculatus (assembly GCA_002633025.1). Classification (NCBI taxonomy): domain Eukaryota; kingdom Metazoa; phylum Nemertea; class Pilidiophora; order Heteronemertea; family Lineidae; genus Notospermus; species Notospermus geniculatus. The sequence continues at coordinate 20,918 of NMRB01004141.1, forward strand.
GCGTCTATCTTTCCTATGTGTCAGTGTGGGAGGAAAAAAGAAAGTGTCGTACAAATTCTACACAAGCCTGCCTGATCGTTTAACTTTTCCTTTGTCGTCTTAGACTTCAACGCAGCACAGTTAGACGCGTGTGATTATCCTGCGGGTAGACGCCTCTGATGAAGCACCATACAGACATCAGACAATAGTTTCCAATCCTGTGTAATGCAGAATTTGTACGCTGATTAGGCTAAACACCCTTTGAGTATGGCCCCGTAGTGCTTATAAAGAATTATTCAACATTTTCATTTGGCTTGGCAGCAGTGAGAAACTAAACGGCATATTTTAAACCAGGACATAATTTTACCATTACAACATGTCGGTTAAGTTTTGCCTACACCACCTGAGTTATCCGATAATTGAATAAAACAGTAATAGTGGTCATACATGCACAATTACATGTACCGGTACATCGGTTGGCAAAGACAAGGAAAATTTAGTTAAAAAGTAAATTTCTTCTCATTGCAATCGTTTCCTATGCTTAAGCGAAGTACAAAACGAAAATTCTTACATTCGTACTATGCATAAGCATAGAAAACGCCATTGACTGCAAATGCAGAGAAGTATGACTTGACCTTAACGCACCTAATATCGAGATTATGGGTATGTTGGAATAGGGGCAATTCATACTTCCTTACGAACTTGAAGAAAACATCTTGCTTGGAACCACTGGGCACATCTGAACGAATTTCGAAAGTGTGAAAGTTTGACCATACCCGAGTGTGACAATGACAAATTTATATTCAGTGCTTAAGACAACGACGAACTCCACACTTCGGTGATTATAAGTGGTACACTTATTATGATATACAACAAATCAATTTGTGCTGATCCAGAATTACTGCAACATTCACATGGACCGGAAACAGTATTGAAGCTACTTTGAGGCTCGTGATCTGTCCATCTGCGATCCCTCTGGAACTCCGGGGGAGCAGAACCTTCGATAAACCCGGCGTATAACCTGTCCACCTTTTGTCCATCAGTTGAACTAAATCTGATCTTATATGTGTGCTTCCAACCATCAGCAACAGAAACAAACATTAGGTCACCGACGAACTTCATATCAAACACGCCAAAGTCTGTCGTGTTTTCCAATATCGCGTGCCCGAATCTCCCGTGGTACAAGTGTAGCTTCCTGTCTTCCTCATGAAATTGCACCGTGATATTCCCAAACGCGAGGTGTCCGTATGTTCCTATAAAATCCGCCAATGGGCGTGCGCGGGGCATGTAGGTGACGTCACGTTTCTTTTTCGCGTCATCCACGTTGTCTGCCACCGATTTCTGACGAAACTGGGATAACCATGGGTCCGGAAACCTGCAGGCAGCCGAGGCGTTCAGCCATGGTTTCAGACCAAGTAGGAGGTCTGTGATGTAATGATGGATGACTCGCAATCCGTCTGAGGTGCCAAGCCGGACAGGACCATTGGTTGTGGTAAATATGCCGATGTTAGCATCTGGAATCAGCCAGATGGTCGACATGTACCCCGATAGCTCCCCTGAATGAAGCAAAATGTGGTAGCCTAGAAAAGCAATAATTAAGAACTGTGATGAAAAAAATAAAATTGGGGAGGTTTAAAAATCAAACGACAAACGTAAATTTTACGACAACGTTATTTTTCATACTGTAAGCATATTTATTTTGATATTGCATTTTCGGTACAAAAATAACGTTGTCGTTAACGTTTACGTTTATCGTTTTATTTCTAAACCTCCGTATTATCATTCACGGTATGTTTTCATGTCTAACATATCAGTTTAAGGCTCTGCTCACTGCGTACAGTTGGCCAGTGACTGTCGTATAATACTGTAAAACGGGAAATTTTTGCGGATGGTTTTTTTCGCGGACCCTAAGTATTTCTGCCCCAGAATAATATTTTGCGCCTTTATAATTTGCGGACAGTTCGGCGCCGCAAAAACCGCAAAATTAAAATGCATTGCAACAAATTCACAGAGCCGTAGACGTGATTTCCCGGCATTCAGGCCACCATCATCCTCTATGGGAAGCAGTTTCATTCATAAATACAAGCAGTTTCAAGAGCCCCGAAGTTCCATGTGCTCTTGTTTTGACTGGAGACTGACCACGTGGCTTTGTTGTGTCGTATACTTCTATGTATAGAGGTATGCGGTATACGAAAACGCCGGTTAACAAAGGCTTCCCGAGGATTCACGACCGTGAAGCCATTGTCAACCGGCGCTTTCGTATACCGTATACTTTTATGTAGGCATACAGGAAGCCTTACATACGGTATACGAAAACGCCGGTTAACAATGGCTTCACGGTCTTGAATCCATTTGAAGCCTTTGTTTACCGGCGTTTTCGTAGACCGTATACATGTACTTCTATGTAAAAGAATTAAGCCTGAGTCATAACAGTCGTGTTAAGGCTTCCTGTACATAGAAGTATACGGTATACGAAAACGCTGGTTAACAAAGGCATTCCGAGGTTTCACGACCGTGACGCCATTGTTAACCGGCGTTTTCGTATAGCGTATACTTCCATGTAAAGGAAGCCTTAGGGTATTCCAGTCAAAACCTGCTTCTTCGTTTTCGTATACCGTATACTGTAAAACGGGAAATTTTTGCGGATGGTTTTTTTCGCGGACCCTAAGTATTTCTGCCCCAGAATAATATTTTGCGCCTTTATAATTTGCGGACAGTTCGGCGCCGCAAAAACCGCAAAATTAAAATGCATTGCAACAAATTCACAGAGCCGTAGACGTGATTTCCCGGCATTCAGGCCACCATCATCCTCTATGGGAAGCAGTTTCATTCATAAATACAAGCAGTTTCAAGAGCCCCGAAGTTCCATGTGCTCTTGTTTTGACTGGAGACTGACCACGTGGCTTTGTTGTGTCTGGTTTGGGACCATAAGTATTCGCCGCTAATGACGGCCGGCTCATCTTCAACGCGAGTATCGGATGATCAGAACACTATTCTGAATGTGGAGTTTACCGAGTTGCAAGTTTCAGCGCGATTTATTGGCAAGTACTAGCATTATGCAAATTGTGTCTTATTTTTGCGGTCGTGCAGACAATGTTGAACGGAAAAAAATTTTACGCGTATTAAATTTGCGGATGTAATAGGACCGCAAAGACCGCAAAATTAAAACGTCCGCGAAAATTTCCCGTTTTACAGTATAGGTCTACAGGTATCACCAACAGAATAGCACTCGCTTGATATTTTCAGCATGAATTCAGCCCTTATTAAAAGCAATTAGGAAGTCCGACTGCACATAGGCGTTTGTTTGAACATGCACAAATGCGAATTTGACCATCTCATATTGTCATCCTCCCAGAGCAGGGCTTTGGTCTCCCTCCTTTTCATACACTCGCACACAAGCGCTGCTGAAATTGGGTCTCCCAGCCAAGCATGATGCGGTTGGCATTTTTAGGGTGTGAAGGCTAAATAATTATGATTCATAAAAACAATCAAAAATAATAAGGGCCGTATTTACGAAGCGCGATTAGGCCAACACGCGTGTAAATTCATAGTTATTCAGGTTAAGGGCCTAGAAAACCATTGTCTTGCTATCTTGTACGCAGCTTGATCGGCAGCGTTTACCCACAGGATAACCACAAGCGGTTAACATTCCTGCGTTTACGTGCAGGAGGATCGAAGAAAAGAGTTGAATGACGAAACAAGGCCTGTAGGTTGTTTAAATTTTTCTTTTGTCCTCCAGCAGCTGGACAAAGGAAAGTTAACCACGGGTGATTATCCTGCGGGTAAATGCTGCCGATCAAGCAGCGTACAAGGTAGCAACACAATGGTTTTCTAGGCCCTTAACCTGAATAACTATGGGTGGAATTCACCAAGGCATTTTATCGTGCGTGCAATTAAAGACCGATTATCTTATAAACGGAGGATAAACAACCGTTGTCCGCGGACGGATAAACTACCGTTTAAATTGCGATTCAGAACACTCGATCATCGCTGTTTTATCATCTTGCCCTGACAAGGGTTCCTATCACTCCTACTCTCGCTCAATACACCCTTGCCTGATACTACCC
>NMRB01004141.1:25011-36126 GCA_002633025.1 Notospermus geniculatus
AACTTTGACCTCTGTGACCTTGAAAAGTAGGTCAAATCAAAAACCCGTTATATATGTTATGTATCCTTATTACATACACCTATGATAAAAATTTGGAGAAGATCTAGTCATTAGTTCAGGAGTTATTGCACTTTTTGTGTTTTCGGTTTCCGCCACCTGGTGGCCAAGCTAAGAGTCGAATCGGACCGAAACTTGGTGTCATGGGTCATCTGACCTAGGGGTATATATGTACCAAGTTTCAGATCAATAGCTCTGGCGGTTACGAAACGTGCCCTGCTAACGGAACACGACGACGACGACGACGGACGCACAACCATTGTATAAGCTCACCACGGTGAGCTAAAAACAGGGGGAGAAACAACGGTTATTACCAATCCAGGATGACCTATCTAAAAATATTTATGCTGAAGTTGAAGTCTTTTTTGAATTTATCTATTTTCCCAGTTGCAATATACATGTACTTTCTCTTTTCGATTTCCAGTTTCTGACTTATTTGTTGTCTAAAATTGTTAATTTGTGGTACAGTGTTGGTATATTACATTTGTATATTTGTAGTGAAGAAGGATAATTTGCCTTTTGTTTTATCAAATTCGGATGAGTAGTTTGGGAAATATCGAGGAATATGTGGGTGAAAATGCCAGTGCTATTTTTCGTACAGAAAGGGTCGGGAATGCTAATTTATGCGTTACGTCATTGCAGAGATGAATGAAATCAAATTTGAGTCATCCAATTGGGAGATAAAGTTAATTTTCATTTACAAATTTCTGACTTCATTCTGTCACATTGAATAATTGCATAACTCCAATTTAGCACTAAATTGCATGCTCATTATGCAAATTCCTGCAATGACGTCATCAAATTAGGCCAACCACCCTCCTCTGACCAACTCCATGAAATATCTTATATTTTTTTAACCAACTGGAATTTTTCAATGCAACAAAGAACATCTTGATCAGCATTATATCCCCCTATACCTTTCGAAAGTTGTAAAAAAATAGGCGCTACTAGGACTTTAAAATCCAAGGGGGTCCAGTTATAAAATGCAGCTGACAGGTCTATAACAAGGTTATTATGTCTTATTCACAATGAAGACTAGTCCCCAGCAAAAAGGCCGGCAGCAGGGACGCGTTTACGGCCCACCCTGTAGACCTTATCGACTGCTGCCTTTCACTATGCATTCTAGACTACGAAGTTGAATACACATGTATTGGATGGCCCAGAAAAAACGATAACATTTTAAAAATTAGAATAATTCAAAAACAGTTGTACATATAACTTTGAAATTTGACAGGTAGTACGATAAGGATGTTTGACAACTCCACACCAAATTGCAGGTCCATAACATAAAAACTGTGAAAATTATGACATTTTAAAAATTTTCGGTCAAGACCAGAAATGCAAGTGTGAAGGGAAAGAATGTCCTAGGAAAAACTGTCCTGGGAACAAAAGATCCTATTGTTACATTCTAATCTCTGGGGATTGGTTTCTATACCCATGCCGCTTATTCCGTCATACAACAATAGAAGTGGACACTTTTTATAGGGGGACACTCTGTACTGCTACACCGGTCTCAGAAGTTACATCAGACCTTCTTCTGTTCACATGAACAATGGACAATGTGACCCCCGTCTTGCTCAAAGACGGCACGCAAGTGCTTTTCCATCCGGAAGTCGAATTTCTTATTTCTTCTAAACGTATTTCTGCCCATTTCTCCCGAATTATGTCCTTCAGTTCATTTTCATTGAATTGTTTCGTCCGCCCTTCGTAAACCTTTTTCGAGAGACTGTTCCACATGGCGTAATCCATAGGTTTCAAGTCTGGTGACTGTGGCGACCACTCACCCTTCCTTATAAAGTGAGGAGTTGCCTCCTCCAGATAGTTCTCAGTCAGTCTGCTTGTGTGCCGTCTTCGAGCAAGACGGGGGACACATTGTCCATTGTTCATGTGAACTGGGGTAGGTCTGATGTAACTTCTCAGACCGGCATTTCTTGTCTTGACTGAAAATTTTCAAAATGTCATTATTGTCACAGTTTTTATGCTATGGACCTGCAATTTAGGGTGGAGTTGTCAAGCATCCCTATCTTACTACCTGTAAAATTTCAGAGTTATACGTAAACTTGTTCTTGAATTATTCTAGTTAAAAAGTGTTATCGTTTTTTCTGGGCCACCCGATATATACCTTGAGGTTTGATTCGAAATCGTCGAAGCGTTCTTTTAACACTCGCAGTGTCTCCAGTATTGTTCCTGCAGGTAGTAAAGACAACTGAGTTATACAACGCGTCCAAAAACAATCAATTCTCACACAAAAGGCACAGAAGAAAGTATTGCATGACTATGGATATCGTCAGCAGTGTGCCTCATCTGTTATTCCGTGATAATGCCAATGGGGACCCAGGCCACTGCCTCAATAGCTGTCACTAGTGGTTAAATCTATTGAAATGAAACTGACACCCCGGTCCTGATTAACTTCTCACACAAAAGGTGTCCACTGTATAGGACCTGGTTTCGGTGTGCTGGCTGCGCTCTATCGTAGCTAGGGTCCCCATTGATTTGGGACAGGCCGAAAATAGAGTACGACGTCATTGTTAACGTTAGTGTTTTGGCTTATCTCCAAGGTTTCTTGCCAGGAGGTCGGAAACGCATCGACTGAGAACCTCATTACTTAATAATAATGATAATGGTGAGTTCTTATATAGCGCTTCATAGCGTATTACGCTCTCTAAGCGCTTCGCACATTATTACCCCAGCCTAGGATTCAGAAACCTTTCTGTAGAAACCAAAGGGCAGCCACAATATAGCGCACGCAATGGACATTTCAGGCCAGTTGAGAGTTACAGAGTGGCACGGCCGGGGATCGAACCCGCGACCTTCCGATCACGAGTCCACAGCCCTAACCATTATGCCACCGCGCTTTCAATAGGGATCCCAGCTCAACAGAGGGCAGCACACCGAAAGCCGGTCCTAATACAATGGACGCCTTTTGTCTGGGAAATTGATCACGGACCGGGATGTCAGTTTAATTTTAATCGTTTTAACCACTAGTGACACCTATTGACATGATTGAGGCAGTGAGCTCGGGTCCCCACTTATTTCAATTCATACAGGACGCGTAAATGATGAGGAGTTGAACTAATATAGAGATATAGATATAGAGAGAAAGAGATATAGAGAGAAAGAGATATAGATACATAGATATAGAGAGAAAATAAAGCAGCATTGCATACGTTGTTTTTCCTCCGCCTCTTTCGTAGCTTTCTCGGCTTCTTCTTTCACACGCTGCCGGAATGGCGCTAATTCTTCCAAGAATTTATCCAATTCCGAAGATTTCTGTGTGGCATAAAATTCGGAATATGAGACATCAATGTGTAGAAACATGTCATAACCCTTAACATTGGGATATGGGCCGACCACACAGAAAGTCCAATAGTGCTACCGGCGCCTATCGGCAGTTAGTTACAACGCATTTTCCCATTAACTAATAAACCGCCGATAGGCACCGAAACCACTACCGGACTTTCTGTGCGGTCGGCCCTGATCTTATACATTAGACGCGAGATTTCTCGGAGTTTTTTTCTTGTGATTTCGTAATAATTTAGCGATGGCATTTTCCTTGCAGACAAGACTCGACTCAAATAAGTCAGCGTGGACTTTCAGCGAAAACCATGCTGCAGTTTTTGTCTTTCACATAGTCACCACGTGACGAATACATGCATTAGGCAAAAAAATATTATCTGTTTCTTGTCCAGCAACTCAGCTGAAATTGATGCGAGCATGCGAATTTTTTTTTCAAATATTTTGTTTCAATTGTCTTTAAAAACCTTTTTCTTTAAAAACTTCTTTTTTCTTTTCAAAACATCATGTCATTTTTTCAGTCTATTTTCATTAGTTTTTTCCTTTTTAAATGATTTAAGTTCTATTTCGTCCGGCAAATGCATTTTCATAACGACCGACACGAGCAGCAGCGAATTGCCGGCAAATCACGGGAGAAAACAACGCCGACAGATGCCTGGGAATCGCGTCTCAGGGACTTAAAAATCCAAATTTTTCTGGGCGAGGGCCGCCAGACCCCCCGCCGGAGCGGCTGCTTTCGGCACGCGCCATGGTCCATCGCCAAAATATTTTTTTCTGGCAGAAATCCTGCTAACATTTACTTGTACTTACACTCGGCCCTAAATTTGTAGCCGTTGGCGTTAGGTACGTTAATTTGAAATCTTCTATATGTTGATCAAATAAGGTATCCCCACCTTCACAGAAGAACTCGCATCTGTCAAATTTCTCCTTTGTTGGCTTGAAAAGCTCGTTTAGACGTTCACGGCAGAGTCGAGAAGATTCGTTCCTGTTCAATGCCATATTCTTTTTCTTATGTTCTATGGGCAGGAAGGAAAATCACTGAAAGTGGAGAATAAGCTGGTGTAGGAAATAAAGGCCTCCATACACTGAATGATAAAAGTCGAAATTAATCACTACAATTGTCCGTTCCAAAATACTTTTTATGGAAACGTTCCACAAATGTTTATTCTTCTGACACTTTTATGGAGTATTTCAATATGTCGCCAGACCAAGTGTTGTCGAACTGACCATAGCAGCGATTAATTTCGACTTTTGTCATTCAGTGCATGGATGCCTTTACAATCAGAAACTATAGTACGTTTAAGTCATGTGGAGCTCGATGGGCGGACCTTCGGTTGTCAGGCAGACCTTGGTATTGTTGGTGAAGTCTGGCTATTGACATTCGTTTTATTGACAGGACACTTCCAGCCAATCCCATGACTATGCCTGTGTTCAATTTCAAATCAAGGCCTAGTGGCATGTTCTATTTCGAACCAAAGTTCAGCTGGTTAGAAAACAATGTGCTTGGACCGTTTAGAGTGAACCCTATGTTCATTGTTGTCTGGTTACTAGGGGGTTGATTGACATACGCCCGTCGAGCTCCAGATGATTTAAACAGACTTCACTTTAATGTTGAGTTTCTGAAAGTCAGAAGAGGGGTGTATCATTTGATGATGCAGAAGTTTTTGCCATTGTACCATATACTGTGGTCGCGGAATTATGCCGGATTGGCTTCATATCCACCCATTTTGCTGTTACCATATTACATGGGCACGATGTTGGTTTCATGTTTTCAATATGAATGAATCCAATACATGTATTCGGGCATTCCTTTCATTTATTTAAGGCTACTCCTGCGGGTTAATAGCCGTGGTTACACTTCATAAAATCTCCGGGTTTTCTGCGGTCACACCTATGAATTGCCGGGCTTCAAGAAACCCGTGTCTGAAAAACAGGGGTTTCTGAGACACGGCAATCTCGCCGTGCTTTTCGAGATCCCCGTGTTTTCGTTAGTTCTTCGCAGGGCGACAGATGGCGCAGCCATTAAGTGACGTCGTTTTCGCGCCTCCGACAATGTGTGCCAATTCAAAAATGACCGAAGAGTCAATGTTTGCAGCGCAACTGTCGCCGGGCTACTTAACTACAATGCAGTAGTGTGACATCTCGCCGGGATTTTCATACACACGGGTTTGACACGGGTCTGGAAAAACACGGGTATTTTTATGTAGTGTAACCACGGCTATAATGTAGGCCTATAGAACCGCCCCCAATCCGGCATAACTCCGCGACCACAGTATTGCAACAGGGCGCAAGCACTAAAGAACCTTGACCAACCTCATACTCAGCCTGGGGCCATATTTACGAAGCTTTCGCAACTTTGCATTCACCAAATCTATTGTTTGGCTGCACATACCCTATTGTTCACTGACTGCCTTACAATAGATTTGCGTGAACGCAAAGTTGCGAAGGCTTCATAAATACAGAGGTTTCGAAATCAAACGATAAGCTTAAACTTTACGACAACGTTATTTTTCATACTACACATTAAAGACGGTATCACGACATCATTGTTACATTCAACGTTTGTAAACATGGTTGTTTACATTGTGTTATTTTGGACCTTTGGGACATGCCAACCCACCAAATTGAATACTTTCGGTATCAAAGGAATTTCTAGAGGGCTATGCCACCAACAAATTACTCATAAAGACAAAGAAAGACTGGACATAAACAAACAAATTGTCAATAAACAATGATTTTCGTGGCCTGCGAAAATACCGGTGTTACATTATCTTTAACCAGATTTTATATTGCATTTTCGGTAGAAAAATAACGTTGTCCTTAACGCTAATGTTTATCGTTTGATTTCGAAACCTCCCTAATATGGCCCCTGGTTCCGTGCGGATATATACTAGTCTACAGGCTCTGTCACTGGACGCTCTCTCTTGATGTGTCTCGATTGAAAGCCCGAGACTGAATACAGTGGTGCCATCAAACAGGCCGGTAGTCTATCATATTTTGGAGGTACTTCGAAGGGCCTTTGCACTTATGTAGACCACCATACTGCGGCGCCGTGGTGTTTTTGTTCAATGCAGTTCAGCTTTAACACTGGTAGCCTACAACTTCTGCGCCAGGACGTATCATGAATCCATGTCCTGACTTTTTTGATACACACTGTATAAATGGCTAGGCCTAACCCTTATCAAGTAAAGTGACCCAGATTGGATTTTATATCTCGTTGGATAAAGCGAAAGAACTGTTGCACCATCTTTTATCTTCTGATAGTGGAAAATTAAAAGCTTTCCAGTCGGTCATTAACCTAAATCCTTAGAATTTCTCTTTTACATTAGGCCTACGCTACACGCATTTTCAAACACTCATACAAATCATCAATATGATTTATAATCGTTCGAATGATAAGTAATGTGAAAGGACTAAATTACAATTAACATGTGAGCCAGGTGTGACAGGAATCAGCGTTGATAGACGGGAAGTTCTTTCGTTTTCTCTTTTATAGAGCTTTCGCAAAGCCGCCGAAACGCCAACGCGAACGAGGTATCCTTTTATTCCGTGCTCTCTTCGTGTTATCGAACAGTGGGTTTGGCATTTGCGTCAGCGTTTCGGGGACTTTGCGAAAACTCCCTATTTTAGGGCTATGCACCGTGTATGTACATTTCACCAGAAATCAATAACGGACATATTTCTCTCGGTGTACTGTGTCCTACAAATCCCAAATTCCCAGATCTGCGCACTTCCGCCGAAATAGCAAACAGAACCTCGACCTGAAACCACGACGTGACGCAATCCATAATTCAGCGGCATGGAGAAAACGCGGAATTCCACGGAAATCCGCCAAGAATCCGAAACTGTAATTATAGCTTTTAACAATGGAATAAAGTATGCACTGGCCTTAACACATGTATGGTATAATAATAATGAAATAACAAGGCCAAGCAAAGCAGTTGGCATGAGGCCACAGCGGCATTGTTTCTGTAGCCCAACCACCTTGCTACCTCGTATCTAGCCTAGTGCCAATATGATAAGAGATAAAGGGAGGGGACGGGAGGGGATGATCCACGTGACAAGTTTCACACCAGTTAATAGTATTGTATAAACTGCAGACCACCAAATTATGTCTAGCGGAATTCCGTGGAATTCCGCGTTTTCTCCATGCCGATGATTCAGCAATGGTCGAGTCTGACGCACATGGTCGTGGGGCTTTCTGCGTCACGTCATTCAGTGTCAGATGGTTTCAGACCGAGGTTCTGTTTGCCATTTCGGCGTTAGTGCGCCGATCTTTCTCGTTTTCGTCAATTTGGGATTTGTCTATTACACGCAATTTTAAGGTGAAGGGATATCTAACAGATCAGCACAGGCCTAGTGGCGGTCTCAGAACTAAACTATTGTGCGGCAGCTCATTATAGCACCCCATCACCTGATCTCGGTTCACTGCCCATTACCACAACCCATTCCTAAACTCGAGCCAAGAATGTTTACGAGTTGTTGGTCAATCGATCGAGGCATGTGAAATCGATTGCAGACAAATAAAAAATGCGTGACGAGTGGTAAACTTTGAAACTGACTCTACTAACCAGGCGGGAAAGGACTTAATTTGAATAACAATCATGCATTGATCAACTGAGCCGCAATCGCCCGCTTTTCCTGCGATTTTCGGTTTTGTTTTGCACTTAATTGGTTGATAATTTACATGAAGTATCGGTTTTACCTGATAGTAAACTTAGTTCCCCAGGTGCCTATAGAGAGATTTTGGTGATATCCGAGTGAAATCTTCCCGTGAGCCAAAAAATGTGAATCAGGGCATTTTTAGACCTTAATTTGTTTATAACGGGTAACTGAAACAATTTTTTGAGAAAACTCTCTATAGGCACCTGCTGCAGACTACCTGTCGTTAGGTAATGGTAAAATCCGTAACCGTGTAGTCGGTTCCCACGAGTCAGAATTTCGTTCCGAAAATGAAATTTTATGATCTAATTAAAAGTTAATACCATTATTACTAACCCAAATCCACATTTTTTTATCAGAATGTACGGAGGAGGGTCTATACTTAAATAATAAACTTGTTAAATAGATTACTTTTGGTCATAGAAAAGATATCGAGTTTTCAATGTTGTGCGTGCATTATTTTTTCCTTAGGTATCCCTTCACCTTAAACTATCCCTCTAGAGCCAAGAACACGTACTTCCAGCAGGATTTAAATATGAACTTTTTGTACTTTTGATATCCGTATTGCAATATGATATAAGTTTTCTACTGGGCCGTTTCAAAATTGGTCACCCAAGAAAGTGGGCAAAATTTAACTTTGAAAATGATCACAAAGATTTGTGCCATTGATTTTCCAAAAATCAAATGTAGTATTTGATAATATAGACCTTTAACTATTAGTTTCTCCATCTGGGATGTACAGTGTACACTCATTTGATGGAGGGTATCAAAAAATATTGAGCTTACCAGCAAAATCTATCGTTCCGTCCGACACCAAAACTACTTTCTGCTGTCAGACTTTGCTAGCTTTTATAAATATCAGCCATTGGACTCGAAGTGGACTCACCTGACAGCCTCTTTAATGGATGATAACGGTGTTATTTAGCCATGTGGTCACATCACAGATCTGCAGTCTGTCCATCTAATCACACCAAGTGCAAACACTGCAAATAGACTGAGTGTAGGCCTATCACATTGGCCTATATCTACCTACACATTGACTATGCAGAAGTACGGGAGAATCCAACTTACCTCGACGCGAGTCCATGTCATAAAAATTTTCTAAGTTCTAGTAATACCGTAATGTACAGAGTGAGTAAAAAAACCTAGAAACTTTTTAAAAGGCCCATGTGTACCAATATATACAATATGCAATATATTTTTGCTTGTACTTATGCAGCAACTCTTCCTGCATCTTTTGGTACCAGTCATGCTTGATTGGTTTTCATGCATGACCGCACAGGTGACAATTAAGGGAAAAGGGTGAAATCTGATCTGCGCCAACTGATCAGAGCTGGATATGAAATGGATAGCCAAGTAATTTTCTTGCCCCTGGTTACACAATCAGTTAATTCAAATCACACACACTTGCTCATAGGCCTCATTAAGCCTTCTTGGCAAGTCAATGTTAAGTTTTACAGAGGTTATCTGTTGTGATTTTTGTTCACCGAAAGTTTCCGAATAAAATCTTCACTAAAAAAAAATTCCGGCTCGTGTTGAGTACTTTGGACTACTCATCAGTCACTTTGACCGTGAGATGAGTAGAAAGGTACTAATCGGGTACTCAGCGGGCCAAGGAGCTGCATTTGGAGTTCCTTACTACTCGCTATGAGTATCTTTCTACTAGCTATGAGTATCTTTTTACTCAATATGAGTACCTTTCTACTCATCTCACGGACAAAACGAGTACCCCGAAGGTACTCAACATGATTAGGATTTTTTTCAGTGTTGGCTGCCCAAACTGTAGACCGTCGCCCCTCCTCGTAACGAGATTAATAAAATGGTTCATTTCAAATTCTAAAACATCATTAAAACAATCGTGCATAAAAATCCGCATGCAGGTGCTGGACTAAAATGCATTTTAGCGTTAAAGCAGCTTTGAAAATATGGGCCCAAGTCTTTAATTTTGCGACGGTACCACAGGGGAAGCAGAGATAAAATTCGCATTCGGTCTACGTAAGGAATGTGTGGGCCAAGAATGTGTCGTGTCACCCTAAAAAAGCTGCACGCACTCAATATATTCAAGGTCACACTTAATATGTGTGTCAAATACTTGGGTTCCATACTCTGTCTAAAGCCGGTGACAGACTAGCGCGACGCGGCGCGGAGCTAAGCGTTTTCTTTTGTGTTTTCAGGCACCACTGAGCACCATGTGCAGTGGAGCGCAAAAACACAAAAGAAAACGCGTCGCTCCGCGTCGCGTACGCACTAGTCTGTCACCGCCTTAAGGCAGGGGTAACATTTTTCAGTTGGCCGTTTTTCTGCGTGATTCCTATTGTTCGGAACACACTGAGAAACGGACTCGCTGTTTCTCTATGTGTCGCGCATTGTCAAGTCGTCGCTTATTCCGTCAATCTATTTTATTGTCACACTGGCACACGGGCCTCACTGAAAAACGTTACACCTGGTTTACATCGGATGACACGAACACGAAGGCGAACAAATATATTAATGGCTATACAAGGATTCATCCCCATGAACCTTCGTTCGCCTGCGAGTTCGTGTCGCGTGTCATCCGATGTAAACTCGGCCTAAGGCTCCAGTTCCATAGAGCTCACGTTGACACTTTTCACGCGCCACGCTTCACGTTTTCCTTTCGTTCCTCGATTCAGCGCACAACGAGACACACATTACCTGTCCTGTGACCATTCGGAACGACCTGAGGCGAACTGCTTATCTGCCACTGGACGGCACATTTCACCTCGGACACAAGTGCAAGGCAGCCATATTGTTTATCAACAAACCCACGTGACCGACCGTGGGACTATTTTGGCAGAATTTTGGCCTGTTAAGGTGTTCAAACTTATTTGCTGGATAACTTGAGGGATATTATTTATAAACTTACCGGTATCTCATCCAATCTGCCAATTATTGATCAATAACGCAACGTTTTGTGTGACCTATTTCGTTCATGCGCAGGGTGTGATGAGGCGAACCGCATTTGAACTCTCACAAACGGGCAGCAATCCTTGCGCATTCAAGATGGCTGCCTTGGAATTGTGTCCGAGGGGAAATGCGACCGTACGGAAATTGCCGAGCAGTTGCCTTCGGAAGTTCCGAATG
>NMRB01004142.1:25664-44095 GCA_002633025.1 Notospermus geniculatus
TATAATGTGCAAAAAGAACCCATTAATACGTGAAAAAGTATCAGCATTGGTCTGCACTACATCAAGTGTGGACGATTAAGGTCAAGGTCATCGACGACTCACTCACTTGCGGCGAATCACTGAATTATCTCGCGATTTGCGAGATGATTACTACGCCGAGGCTCCTATTTTCAGTCGAGGTAGTGTACGATGGCCGCCCGAATGTAGCCGAGTACCTCCGAAGATGACGTCGATTGCAATAAGACAGGTGTAATGTATGAGAATGCCTCCTGTATGACAATGCCCGCTTTATTGTTCGGCGGACACTCAAATACAGAAAGAAAGACATGTTGGTCAGTGCCTCCCCCATTGTCACGTCGCGGCTTATTCCGTCAATCGTTTGTTGGGAGGCACTGGCAAACGGGCGGCAGTGAAAAACATTACACCTGACTTTGATTCCAGGGGGACTTTGATCCCTGTCACACCGGTCCTAACATATGCAAAAGTCCGATGTAAAATTGTTAGGACCGGGTACCAGTCTAAGAAGGAAAATGAGACCAACAATTCCGATTCCAATTCCATACAGTAGTTGGCCACCAATTGATACACCATTCTTTTGCAGTAGAGTGTGGCTGGCGAACAAATCTGTCAATAGGTGGCCGACCACTGCATGGTGGCCAACTACTCTATGGTTTACCCTACATCTATTTTCCTACAATGAATACCTTTTCACCGTATTCTGTAATCGTGGTAATGAATACATATTTTTTGGGGTTATCTTTAATATTCTCTAATGAATACCTTTTCTTCTTATTCTACCTTTTTCCAGCATTGCGCGGGCGAGAGCTCAGCTGAATGGACAAGGACAAGGATAGAGCCCCCAATGAGTTGTCTGAAGTTTCAAGCGATCGTGTCGGCAAGCTTTGACAATAATTGTCCGTCTGACATGTAAGAAACTCGAATAAACGAAATATCCATGAATACTGACTATCTCTTTAATCATTGAAAAACCCCGATGGTTGAGTGTTTAGCACACCTGACTACCAAACTACCTGTATGTAATGGGTCAGCGCGAGTTCGATTCCGGGCAAAGTCCCCGCATTACAGGTTGTGAAATATTGGGGGTCCATGAGATGGGACTAAACCTTTGGTCCCTTGTAGCTGACATGGCTGAGTGTCTTATCTCCATGCCATTGCGTGTGATATGACAATGTTTTCAAGCAGGAAAGAACTCAGTAACATAGATGGCAGCACTTAGTAGTACCCCTGACCCCTACCAGATATAGTTATGATACCAGACAAGGAGTAATTTTGTGCAACCGTACCAACTTGGTAGCCAGTTCAGTAACCAACATAGAATGATACTACGCCTAGTATGCTTTTGTGCAACAGGGCCCTGAAGTTTTTCCTCAGAATCAAATTTACAATGAATTTATGAAGAATTCTGAGATTCACTGTGAAGAAACTACATGTACTAAATATTATTTCCCCTGTTCCATGACGTTTTAAGGAAAATCGAATGCATGAAAACCGGACATTTTTCACTTTATTTTAAAGAAAAGTTACTTTTTTCTGTGATGGATAGTAATACAATTCTCAAACCTGGCTTATTCTCATCCTTTTCGGGAAGGTTAGCAGCTCAACCGAAATCTCATGAAAAATATCTACATGTAATTTGATATTTTTGATAATCTCAAAATAATATATCATGGAAGTGAGCGAAGATTTTCAAACGCTCTCTCCACCATAAGATTATATTTGCAAACCCGCTTCTTGTTAATGATATTTTGAAATAGAAGTGACATTTCCAGGATTGTTTTTTCCGTGAGTGTACATTACATGTGCATTGACCATGTAGAGCCTTTTCGTACATGTACACGTTTTACTCTACGAAGTAACTAGATGCGATAAATAAAAAGGCAATTTCCAGAGTGTTTGCGAATTTTCGACCCCAACCGGGGTCTTCTTCAGGCTGGAACTTTACAACCCGAAACTCTAGAACAGAAAGTAACTAGATGCAGACGGTATAGCTGAAGAGCAACACATCAGCAATATATGTCTGCACACTAAATTGGTTTATTCTGTCCAACTTTAGAGTCAGGCAGTCTTTGGGCCGTATTTTAGAACGTTCCTTAACATTAAGGTCCACCTTAAATCTATTGTTCTCGATGGTTGTACAATAGACCTTAACAAGGAACGTTCTAAAATACGACCCTTTGTTAACAAGACCAGTGCGAGGCTGACGCTACCATTCAACATACATGTACAAACTAGATGCAGACGGCATAGCTGAAGAGCAACACATCAGCAATATATGTCTGCACACTAAATTGGTTTATCCTGTCCAATTTTAGAGTCAGGCAGTCTTTGGGCCGTATTTTAGAACGTTCCTTAACATTAAGGTCCACCTTAAATCTATTGTTCTCGATGGTTTTACAATAGACTTAAGATCGACCTTAACAAGGAACGTTCTAAAATACGACCCTTTGTTAACAAGACCAGTGCGAGGCTGACGCTACCATTCAACATACTTACCAATCGCTAGATTGCTGTAACAACCAACGACATCATTATAAATAATTCCTTCCCAATTGTTAAATGAAAATGATGATCAGATGTTTCAGTTTACAGCCACAAGCTGACGTGATCTCAAATGGCTAAAAAATCATCTAATGCTGTTGTTAAGGCGGGGGGCTACCTATGCCGACTTTATTGACGCTCTTTGAAAACAAGCGTCCTAACATATTCATGACAAAAAGTAACAAACTGATAGTCCGCCTCCTATTCCGCGTCCGCAAACGTCTCGTGGAAAAGCAGCCTAAAGGCCCGTTTCCACAGACGCGTTTCACGCTGCCTGATGCGTCAAATCTTTTGTTATTTTCCGCCGCTCTGCTTCCAAACAATGGGGGAAGCGTCAAAACGCTCACGCTACCGCTTCTGTGGAAACGGGCCTTAAAGGTCCGTTTCCACTACAGCGGATTCCGCCGCGGTTTGCGGCGAGTGGTGCGGTTTTCAGAGAGTTTTGGATAATCCTTCTGTGGTTCAACAATACATGGCGTGTTAATTATCCCAACCGCTCCGCTCGCCGCAAACCGCGGCGGAATCCGCTATAGTGGAAACTGGCCTTTAGTCAGGATAAATTCTAGATGCAGTAAATCATTGGGAATTGAAAAAATGCGACAGATGGAAGTTTCACTGATTGATATGATACTAGGTAGGTAGGTTGCACAACTTCAGTCAAATCGGCTTACAGATTATAATAACGGAAGCTTTAACCATGATAACTAAGACCAGTACAGCAGCCCACGTTGTCCGCGCCGTGAGATGTCTATCAGGATACAGAATGAGATCTTTAAGCAGCTCAAGGCGGTACCTTCGACTCATCCTACAAGTTCACTTGACTCTGATCATCGTGCCTCTCGGCCTGGCAGGGAATTGTCTCTCCTTCATAGTACTAGGCCGTGAGAGGCCATACACGTCAAACTCGATTCTTCTCAGAGCTATGGCTGTTGCAGACAGCGCAGTTCTATTAGGAGACATTTTACGGAATACCATGCCACGAATGCATTATTATATTGTTCTGGTTAACCAGTACATTGAGTTTTATAATATTGCCTACTGTTATATTACTTTCACAGTGTCCGTTTCAAGAACTGCATCTATCTACTTGACTGTCTGCATCGCAGTAGAACGATTTATCGCAGTGTGCAGGCCATTAAAAGCGGCATCCATTTGTACAAACAAGAATGCGTATTTATCAATCGGGCTTGTTTTTGTTTGTTCCTTTGTGTATCGCTTTCCACTTTTGTTCACATACGCAGTCAGCTATCGCTATGACCCTTGCGTCAAGAGACTGAGACCAGTAAAGGTTCATAGTGAGTTGGGAAACAACGAAATATACGAAGCAGTCTACAGAAGTGGCCTTGCAGTAGTTGTGAGCGTATGTGTACCCATCACGATTCTAGTCATCATCACATGTTCCATTTTGACAACACTCAAAGCCTCCAGTAAGAACGGTATGACGAGAAGTTCGGGAAATCGTATCAAAGGAGGTATTTCGGCCACTAAAAGGGTAATGGCAGTAGTAATTGTTTATGTAATCCTAGAAGCGCCGGGAGCTGCCTACGATATCATTAACATTCTTAACCGTTACACCACTCTGCCAATTGAATATAATTGGAGACACCAACTTTATTACATAGCTCGCTTTCTTTCGCTTTTGAACCGTTTCATTAATTTCTTCATTTATTGTGCGACTGGGCAACGATTCAGAAGTGGTGTAAAGGAACAATTTTGCCGTAAAAGACACAATGAACAACGCTAAAAGTACACTTCACACTCTCCGAGATTTTTAACGCTGTCTCACTCAATATTAAAAAACAAAATACTTTATCCTCGCCTCTAAGGCCCCTATTACATAGAAGTATATACGAAAACGCTGGTTAACAAAGGGCTCACAAAGGATTCACGACCGTGAAGCCATTGTTAACCGGCGTTTTCGTATACTTCTATGTAATCGGGGCCTAAGAGGTCAGTCATCAATGCCCAGGAGGTGACACTTAACATTTGCTTAAGGCAAGGCGAGGCATTGCCAGGTCATTGTGAGTACAAATTCCAACAAACTGCTTCGTTCTGATTGGTTGAACAAAGAACGAAGCACCGGTGTAGTATGGAACAAAGGCCTAGTAATGAGTACTCTGGACTGACCTCTTAGAGGCGAGGATAAAGTATCTGGACAGACATTATGCACCCGCTATCAAAATTTTGATAGCATAGCATAGCATAGCATAGTAATATGGGCTTTGTGGTCCTAGTGGATCTTTGCCCGAAATTAATAATCTTATAGTTTTTTTAAGTAACTGCGCAGCGGCGCGGAGGGGTAACATAAGGCGCAGTAATCCAGCTGTCCTGAATGCCGCTCCAGTTCCATTAGTATCCGTATTTCTATAGAATTTCTATCCAAACGTATCCAAGCAATCTGAAACCGGTAGCGTTACTCCGTTTACGTATAGCTCCAAAGTCTCCATAATTTCACTTATATATACATGTACATCCAATTTCTCCGACATGTCAGATACCTGAAGAACATAAAGTCAAGTAATATGCAATTAATCACTTATCAGCAATAATATGAATAATGAATGTACGGCAGCAGTTAGTAGATTCAAACTCAAAGAAAAGAAACGAAAGCAAACTCAAGCCACAAGTCATCTACTAGAAGTCTAAGTGCTGCACAACACAAATACTTAGTACGGTAAATCATTGGTACTTAAAAGGAGAGTTCGCCCAGTGTCTGTCCAACCTTGTTTTAAATGTATGTACTGTGGGTGCATTGACGACATCGTTTGGCAAGGTATTCCAAGTTATATAGGATTAAGCATCCCTGGCTCTTCATGTCCGTCGCATGGGACAGTAAGCCCTGCTGCCTTGTACCTTGTGCCTTTGCTTGGCTTGTAAAAGCCCATAATGCTATGGCTTCGGCCCTGACAGAAAATCAAATACAAATACAAATACTGAAGAAACCTAGGCTGTCAAAAGAGAGCTGTCAAAGAGAATTATCACATAAGTACTGACAGGGAAACAAACCTCGGATCTCAGATGGAATTGAAATATGCTATAGGGAACTTTGCAAATACTATAAAATAATTTTGGGAGGTTTTGTTGATGAAAGGAACAGGGTCTTGGAATATAGTCAATGCATTGATCAGTTGTTCTAGAAATGCATGTTACTTTGCTGATGTTTTTTAACATTAGCTCAGTAATTATCTTTTGAAGGACAAAAGCTGAGATAATTTTGTGACAAATTGGTGATGAGGTATTAGTAATTAAACTCCATAATTAGAATTCCTAATTAGAATTCTTGAGGGGAGTTCACTAATTAAACTGCATGATGAAAGCAAACTGGAATTGTAATCAGTAATTAGATTACTAGGCTCTTTGTTCAAGTTAACATCTTCCTAAAAATGATCAGTAATCATGAGGTTCTAGATCAGTAATTAGGAATTCTCTAATTAGTGAGTTGGTGCTTACTGCTGGCTAGAATCTGTATATAAACCCCAAGATTTCTTGGCTAGGCATCACAACTTGATCTGCTTCTAGACTGACAACAACTTCGCAAGAGAATACTACAGAGATGGCTGACTTCTACAACTACGTCCTTGGAATGACCGCTGCTCCGAGTCCTGCTGCTTTCCACTCTCCAATGATGGCCTACCCGAGACACCAGAACCATGCGAGTACTCCAGTCTTCACAAGGCAAGGTTTTCAAGTTCCTGTTTCACCAGTGATGGGAGTTGCTGCACAGCCGCTGATGATGACACCACAGTATCCTCCATACCAGTACAGCTTCCACAGCACTGCGAGTCCACAGCTGAAGAGACCACATCCAGATTCTGTCAAGTTTTCCAGTCCACGCAGTGATGATTCAGGCCTAGGCGCATCTCTGACTTCAACTCCGCAAGCACCGGTCGGCAGAGGACCAGCGATAGAGCCATCTTCTCCGTACAGCGACATGATGGAATTGGTGAAAACGGCCAGTGCAATCGTACCAGAACCAGCAAAGCCTACAGCTCCCGCAACAGGACGAGTCATCAAGAAAGCCAAACGTAGATGTCCTACAAAGATTGTCGGTGACAAGATCGTGGCGAAGAACAAACCCCTTGATCCACATGCTGTGAATGTTATGAATACGTGGTATCTCCAACATGTCGATCATCCGTATCCGACAGAAGACGAACGAGAACAACTCGCTATCGAAGGGAAGATTGCAGTCGAACAAGTCAAGTCGTGGTTTTCAAACAAACGTAATCGCTCCAAGAACACGAAGCCGAGGAACGAGAAACGAAAGTTGGAGGACCAGATCGTACAGTTTTGTCGTGAACTCATGCAGCCAGAGAAACGTCGTAAAACGAGTATCGATGACGTTGTCGAACAACTTCTTGGATTAGTCGAATCGAGCCGGCAGTGAACATTCGTATGAACGACTTCAAGGAAACGAAATTTGGAAAACCAGATCGTATAATTTTGTCGTGATTCATGCAGCAAGAGAAACGTAAAACGACGAGTATTGATAACGTTGTCGAGCATCTTCTTGGATTAGTCGAATCGAGTCGGGAGTGAACATTCGCCCGAAGGACTACATTCTACAAGGACTTTGTGATAGGTTTTGAAACCTATGTTGATACCGGTATGTGCTGGATTACGTGGCTTTTCCTGGACATTTTGGCATGATATTGCCAATTCATGGACTATCAGTTGTCTTTGCAGTGTATTAAATGCAATATCGGTGAACATCAGGACTTATTTATATGTAAATAACTGTTCATAGTAATGATTGTTATGTCTTGAGAATGATACTTGTTTTGTAATGAAGTGTTGTACATACATGTACATATGAGAGTTATTTATTTTGTACATATTTGTATATTGTCAGTATGTAAATAAATTATATATCATACATTATATTGATTTCTTTGTGATTTTAATATCCTGGACTGATGATGGTGCAAAAGCAGGACAGCATTTGGAACCCCCCCTCCCTTCCCATGCCAATGACCCTCCCTCCCCAGGGAAATGGATCTCTCCATTCTGACGTTGCCAACTCTCTCTGCTTTTTTTCAGAGAAGAGATCCTGACCGTAGTGTCACTCTTATCTGTGGAGTCAGTCATGCTTACACCTCACAATAAAGTAAGTTGTAATACAATGACCAAGATTAGGATTCATGATAGTAGTACATCAGAATTCATTCATTCACTGAAAGCTCTTTTTCCNGCACATACACCACGATGCCCCTTCCATCATTAATGATATTGTTAACAGGAGAACAGTAGCCTGGGAGTAGTATACTATCTATTGAAAGGGGGAACAGGTAATGTTTGGGCTTCACCTCTGTTACAATAATGTTACTGAAGTGTAGATATCTCTCATGCCTTTGAGTAATTTTGTGAGCAAGTTGTAATTTCTCGGGATAAATAAACCAGACCGGTAGCTGAAAATTGTGACACGTCAATTTGGGTATTCGAAAAAACTGGACAGTATACAGTGGACACTGGACACTGGACAATGGACAGTGCACCGTGAATGGGGATGCTAGTTCAACAGAGGGCAGCACACCGAAACCCGGTCCTAATACAATGGACGCCTTCTGTGTGGGAAATTGATCAGGACTGGGATGTCAGTTTCATTTCAATAGTTTTAACCACTAGGGACACCTATTGAAAAAGTCGGCTATCGTCCCCATTCTCCGCCGCCTGGAGAACGCGCATTCACGGTAAAGCGAACAGTTTCGAATTCCTCGCTGAGGCTGTATTAATGGGGGAAGAATGGGGTCAGGTTGCCGAACATTTTTCTCGTATTTGTCGTAAAATGGCAAATTTGTTGATTTTGCGCAAAATATGACGTAATACATGTATGTCATTTCTACAACACAGCGTCTTTCTCGGCTATGACTCGAGATCATATCATGATGACCGGTAGAGATCACGAATAACAACGCTTTATTTTGTAACGTTTTTTGCCGACACAACTGCTCATGGGTCTACCCCGTCAAGTTGGGGCTACATGTACATGTAGATCCTGAAACTTGTTGAAAATATTACCGAAGTTATTTTCGACGAGGCAACTTGCTCGGCAATATCCTGATCATCTGAAATCCTTATTAGGTCAGGGCGTATACATCTCGACTGCCCTAAAAACCCTTTTCTGACTGCTTTCTTTCATTACAAAATGCATAAAGGCCCCGTCCGTTGGGCTAAACCCGAAATGCCGAAAGTCTTTTTCGTTAATCTTCGGATAAAATGACGTAGCTGTCTCAAGAAATGTGAACCTTCCTGATCCCTGCTTTACTAGACCATCTCTTGGGTCAGGGACCTGCTGCAGGATCAACGCGCAAGGTACGGGTGGGGATAACAGGAAATATAATGAAGACCAAAGGTCGAAGTAGACGACCTGACCTTGGCACAGCCTGTCAAAGGTTTTAAACATAAGCTTTATACGGTATGTCAAGGGCTCATATTTATATTTCTCGACATGTGAGGCCAAGTATATGACACCATAATCAAAAAAAGGGTAGTGTATTCCATCGTCCAAGTAGTAAGGTTCCCCTAGTAGAATTAAAAGAAATCCGTTTTTGAGGATGAGGTCAAAACTGCTACTTTCGTTAGATTCTTCTACGTCATAAAGCTTGTTCACAATACGACCTGAGATCTTATAAGAAAAAAGGAACTTACGCCTTAAGCCAAAAAGTAGGGAATACAGCGTTTCTCGCCGACAGAAGATTTGCATTGCTGCTGGCATGATCAGTTTACCCGGAAGAGTCCCCTCTGCAACATTACAAAGGGTCACAACACATCCGGCTTTATGAAACTTTAAGAGAAATATGAACGGCGTATAAATGGTTGACGTCGGAATTGCGTGATACACAAGATAAATCTCATGTTTACGAAGCAAGACGTAATCGTTGTCTCTGCGGTGATACACCAGAACGGTGCTTAAAGGAGAAGTAGGCGGAGGAGACTTTTGTACAATGAACCACCCGCTTTTCCAATCAAAGAGCCAGATATTGAAATTAAATAGGTGTACGAAGGGACGGAATATCCCTCGGTGAAAAAGCTTATACTTAATGGTTACCTGAAAGGCATTTAAGATTTTTTTGTCTGAAAAGTGATTCGAGTAAAAAAACAATTCAGTGAAAGCTGCATGAAGATTGGACCATTATTTACAGTGTTATACCAAATTTAAGATAACATAACGGACGGAATATGTAAGCACACCTGGCAATAACAGCCAGCGACTGCTCGCCACCTAGCAAATCGGCTGTTGACCCAGGTACGCGCAGCTGGTGTTCGGCTTGTATAGTGCTATTCACTTCTTCGTCAATAGTGTCCTCAAGAAAACCGGGCTGATGGATTGAGCTTCCGGTGCTTTCTGACGCTTGCCTCCATGCCCTAGCACACTGCATTTTTTTCACAATTTTTCTACATACCTTGCCTAAAAAACACTTGCTAACTCCTGAGTTAGCCGTAGTTTGCTGGTCGCTTATCACCTCAAACTGCTCTATTTCGAATACAAATATATCCTGTCATGTTCTCCCGTACGGCTTTTTTCTCGATGGTGATAAAATAAGCCATTATCATGTTCACCTATGACAATAGACGAATCCGAAATTTCAATTTTTCCGTAAAGTTCGACGTATGTTTGGAGAACCAAATGGTAGTCGGTCTTAGAAATTAGAAGTTTGTTGGGACGACAGTTCACCTTAATTTCCATCAGTCGTGTTCGCGACGGGTAGTCACTCAAACATGTTAACAAAACTGACTTCATTGTGGAACCGTAGGAGGGAATATGTTTACACTTCTTTAAAGGGACGTTCAAGGTTTTTGCAGCTTTGCGGGTAAATTCAGTCGACGTATCGCGAAAAATGAAAAACTTTTCGTCGCCGTTGGCGACGAAGAACACAAACGCAATATCAGGATAATTCTGAATTGGCACGAAGTCTTCTAACCCCAACCCCCTGAAAACAGCCCTAAATGTGGTTTTGCTTACGAACACCATTACCGATTTATCACCATTTGCGTTTCTAATCCGTGTATGATACGCAATAATCAAGTTTGCGAGGTAGCAAGCCACAATTGTGATATTCGTGTTGAGAACGTAGATGCTAGGTTCTGGTGTGCCGTTAGGATGAAGGGTGCAGAATGCCCCACACTCGTCCCTGTCTGGAAGCAGTATACGCGCAGTGATTTTCCCAAGTGCAACATCGTATATATACCCCTCTACAACTGAGCAAGTCTTTTGTGACGCTTTCGCGAAAAGTATTACGATGTAGTTTGATATCGGGTATAATGATTGTTTCGAGCCCTTAACATGATAATAATACGAGGAGTTGTAAAGAAGCCCAAACCTAACGGCCTTATGAATAGGCTGGGGGCTGTACACGAGTACCCGCAGGTAAAGAAAGGGCAATTCGTTATAAAAAACCAACAAAACGGGAGTCCTTGAATCATTAGGAAACAATAAATAGACGAATTTCTCACCGGATGTTTTTTCGGTGGCAATGGCTGGGACGACTTGAAGACGTTGAGTTAAGCGGTAGGGCGAAATATTTTCCTAAAATAACGAGTTTTGCCGAAAAACGTTGATAAATTGATATCCATTTACATTCTTTAAAAACAACTAGTGAAATAACTAGTGAAAACAACTAGTGAAATAGTGAAAAAATAGGTTTTAGATTCGACGAGATTTATTCTATACGTGTACTTTTAATATTTGTGTATGGTAAGCCAGCTCACCAGGAAAAGACTGACCACAGTGTACCTCAATCTGATTACATTGCAAATGTCACCAGGCCCTCCTTGTCCACCACATTATTCTCAGTTCTAGCTGGCCAGTGTGAGGGGATGTTGGCTACCTCCACCCTCCTCAGGCGGGTTCGGTTCAGGATGGATTGATCGCTTTTAGCTAAGGTTTTAGCTGATTTCTTCACAGGTAACTTACAGCAAGTACGCCAGTGATGTCACTCTGGTAGTGTGCTCAATCCCGCCCGAGGCCTCATTGTAAAATGATCAGACCATGACTTGATGTAGTCCGTGAATCACCAGAGCGCCGCGAAGTTTTGACATGCTAAAATTGCTGTTGCATACCAATAGGGCCTATTCGCTTGACGGCAATTTCTATACAAACCCACCGTACAAAGCTCGGCCCACATGACAATCGGCCGCCTACTCTGATTTCCCGTCCAGGACGGTATTGGGGCGCGGGTACAGTATTTAGTTCGGATAGCATAGCCGATCATACTCCGAATCTACATGTAGATGCGGATAAATTTTGTAGTGGAATGGTAATAACACCGAATCTATTTGTAGTATTATGCTCGGCTACAGGTGGCTCCACGGTCGCTTGCGACTGTGCATGACCTATCCAAACTAAATAGATCCGCACTTAATAGAACCGGACTTATCAAACCCGGCAATTCTGTAATGGAAGCAGAACAAGAGCGGCTTTTTTTGTAGTGGAAGCGCAACTATTGCCAAACCCTCCTCGATCCAGTCTCGATCCGGAACGTACCCGCACCGTGTAAAAAGGTCTTTAGTCCGGCAGACTTGTGTTTATATAATGCATGGGCTAGGGGGTTCCCGTGTGCATAAGATGTACCCTAAGTTACTCTACTGTTTCTGGGAGGGGAGTACCCATATTATAAGAAAATCTTGGGTAGACTTTCTCAAACCCGGCAGCAAGTGAGAAAGAGACTCCTAAAGTTAGGGTACTGGAAACAAAAAAAAGGGTCAAAAATATATCATCAGATCATATCAATATTGGTGTCAAAATGTAGGTCTGTGAGTGTACTTCAAGAAAATACGCACCCCAAAGTCAGATTTGGGCTGTGAGCCCCTACAAAAGGGGTTAAAAAAGGGGGAAATCCAACTAATTATTTTTCTCCTGAAATTCTGAGCAGATTTGCACTTTAGAACTGTTTGACCTTGATCTTGACCTCTGACCTTCAACGTCATTGCGTAATCTGAAAGCTCATCCTTGATAACCTAGGTGTAGGTGAAGGTTTTAGGCTTCTACCATCACCAGATTCTGACTTATCTCATGTTGTGTGTGACGGTTGACTGTGACCTTGACCTTAAGAAGTATTGCGTAAGTGGAACAGGATCCTTGATTAAACCTATGGAGGGGATGGTTAATTCAGGCTTCTAATTAGCTTTCTCCTGAAATTCCGAGCAGATTTGCACTTTCGAACTGTTTGACCTTGATCTTGACCTCTGACCTTCAACGTCATTGCGTAATCTGAAAGCTCATCCTTGATAACTTAGGTGTAGGTGAAGGTTTTAGGCTTCTACCATCACCAGATTCTGACTTATCTCATGTTGTGTGTGACGGTTGACTGTGACCTTGACCTTAAGAAGTATTGCGTAAGTGGAACAGGATCCTTGATTAAACCTATGGAGGGGATGGTTAATTTAGGCTTCTAATTAGCTTTCTCCTGAAATTCCCAGCAGATTTGTACTTTAGAACAGTTTGACCTTGATCTTGACCTCTGACCTTTAAGGTCATTACGTAAATTGAAAGCTCATCCTTGATAACCTAGGTGTAGGTGAAGGTTTTAGGCTTCTACCATCACCAGATTCTGACTTACAGTACATGTATGTCATGTTATCAAATTTAAATATCAAATCTCGCCATGATATCAGGAAATACCATACAACCGAGCAGGTGCAAACTGAAAATTTCAGTTGCAATAACATCCGTGGATGAGCTCACACGATTATCAAAATATAGCCCTTTTAAGTTTTTCACAAAACGCCTCCTACCTACCAAGATAGGAATCGCATCCCATCCAAAATCGAACTTGACCTAGATTTTTTGGTCATACACACACCTGCATGCAATATGAAAATGATCCTTCAAAAACTGAAGGCGCTATCCATCTGACAAGGAAAAATTTGGTATTTCGTTTCGGCCCCCTAGTGGCAAAGTCAAGAATCAGATTGCGCCGAAATTTCGTGGGCAAGTCACCACAAGGTAGAGGTACATACACACAAAGTTTCATCGCGATAGCTCAAGCCATTCTCAAAATACAGGCCTTTGAATTTTTTCACAAAACTCCCCCTAGTGGCCAAAGTAGGAATCGCATCGCACCCAAAATCGAACTTGACCTAGATTTTGTGGTCATACACACCCATATGCAATATGAAAATGATCCCTCAAAAACTGAAGGCGCTATCCATCTGACAAGGGAAAAGTTTACGGACACACGCACGCACGCACGCACGCACTAACGCACGACAGACCACCACTAAAGGCGCCAAGCACAGCATAAGCCCTTTTGGCCTATGGGCCAAGCGGGCTAAAAATGAGTCTGTGTATACCCGAATAGATCATGGTGTCAAGATGGGTATCAAAATGTAGGTACTTATCTGAGTGGAACTGATCAACTTTTATCGGCTGAAGTTGCCTCTAAAGCCACTGGCAAGGGGTCAAAGTTGGGATTTTCCCTTTTTAGCCCCTTTTGTAGGGGAACAAGGGCCTTAGTCTGGCTTTGGGATGCATATTTCCTTGAAGTACACGCACAGACCTACATGATCTGATGATATCATATTTCTGACCCCTTTTTAATTTCCAGTAGCCTAACTTTAGGGGTCTCTTTCTCACTTGCTGCCGGGTTTGAGAAAGTCTACCCAAGATTTTCTCATAATGGATACTCCCCTCTCAGAAACAGTAGAGTAACTTAGGGTACATCTTATGCACACGGGAACCCCCTAGCCCATGGATTAATAAGGAAATCAAGTCCTCTATTGGAAAGAAATATTTGGAGGCGCGGACTGGTAATAAATGGATATACCGGGTATGCATTTTTTTCGTAAATTCATCGAACTACAGAATGGTGAAGGTACACTATCGCATTTTGTCGTCCGTGCTGAGAACAGCAGCGACTGCAAAAACGTGGGAACCAATCAGAGCGCTTGTTACATGTACTCAGTAACGATTATTCTTATTGGCAAAAGGGAGAAGGCCAGGGTGAGGGTAGCATTATATCATCACTAAATCAGAAATGTCACACCGACGATTTTGCATCCGACAGCTGAGCTCACTGACGTTCGAAAACGGTAACATGATGACGATGCAGGGCAGGCTTGCGCCCATAATGGAATGCAAGGCCCAATAGGCCTATATCTGTACCATCACGAACATTACCGAATCCCACATCAGCAGCAGACGAGAATCCCACCCTATGAGATGCGCAGGTGCGCGATGCCTGGGAACGAGGCCAAGAAAATCAGCCAGAAGCCGCATCCGGAAACGCATGTGTTTCCGGTGTCCTGTATGGACCCTCTGCCGGAACAGGTGCGTTTATCGCTGCGGCAAACGCATGATTTTGGTGTGCACGCACCATGTGATATGTTAGGCCTACCTTCTTCTGATACATCCGGGCACCTTGAATTCTAAACGCCTCCGTCTTCTCCATACAAGTTCCCCTCCTTTTGCTCATCTGACACACGGTGACCGTTCTCACCTCAAAAAACGCATCAAATGTTGTACACTTCAGCTTGGAACACGTAATAGCACATGCGAGCAATGACGCAACGATCTGATGTTGTATGTCTGATTCTAAAAGACCCCAACCATGCACGACTGTCTGAAACTTCTCAGTCGAAAGGCTTTTCATACTGACACAGCAGAATAAAATATTCAATCGTCATTCGGCGCCATTTCATCTGAGCTATATGACCGAGGTGGTGAAGATCCAACCTGCACCACACGCTTCGACAAGCAGATATTTTTGTGTCTGGTGACAGATTTCTCAAGTGGAAATTTTTATCTCCGGAGGCAGAAATCTCCGCACACCGGGAGACAACTGCGCAACAAACCTGTTTCCTTTTCGTCGCCAGCTATATTAAAGTCCTTCTTGCACACAAAAATAAATTCTCACTCTTTTTGAGCTTTGCACAGCATTCAGACAGAACTACATTTTGCTGTTTGTTTCATGAAATTATGTTAAGTAGTAAGCGAGATATCAAGGATTTTGTCAGTCAAAATCATTGGGCTAAAAACCGTACTGTGAACGAGTTCAACAATTTGAATATGCTAATTTATTCGTGACGTACTACTAGGGAAAACTTCTTTCGAATTTGACCCACCCAGAGCACGCTGGACGCATGGTTTCTGCATGATAATTGCACTTTGTTGAATTTCCCATCACATTTATTGGTTAATTTGTTCACTAGGACGCTCTAATCAGGGAAATGACATGTTCATTATGCAAATTCCCTAGTGTGACATCACTTAATGAGGCAGTCTTACGCCATTCTGATTTTAGCTGGGTCATTCACAAAATCAACCATAACTTTCTTACCGCTTGGAATTTTTTCACCAAATAAAAATCTTCTTCACTGTAATTCTGTGCCAAATGATTATACAAGCTGCAAAAAATGGTGCAATAAGGACTTTACACGCTTCATGTTTCTAGATTTCCACCGAGCTTACATCAATTACTGATCCTTTCCCTGCAAACATTTTTGAAGCATTGTTACAACAGAAGGCGCTCATACCTCGCCCCAATCTGTTACGCCTATCGCAGGCCGGAGTGGACACAATTCATATTTAATGTCCACATTAATTCCGATTTTATATCCACATTAAATCAAGAATTTATGTCCACACTTAATCAGCCAATCGCAGCTGAGTTTTTAATGTGGATATAAAATCGCACTACTTATTTAATGTCCATATAAATTCGTATTTTATGTCCCCATTAAATCACGAATTAATATCCACATAAAATCGACCAATCACGGATAAGGACTTTTGGACGGAAGCGATGGAATTGTTGACGGAAGCGATCGATAACACTCACATCCTTCCAAAAGTCCTTATCCGTGATTGGTCGATTTTATGTGGATATTAATTCGTGATTTAATGGGGACATAAAATACGAATTTATATGGGCATTAAATAAGTAGTGCGATTTTATATCCACATTAAAAACTCAGCGGCGATTGGCTGATTTAGTGTGGACATAAAATCGGAATTAATGTGGACATTAAATATGAATTGTGTCCACTCCGGCCTGCGATATACGCCGTGCTCAGAGTATTGTGGGTAATCAAGATGGCGTCGGCTGATTCACAGCAAACTACTTTCTTGGCTGATCCCTCGATCGCTGTAGTTTCTAGGATCAAAATACCTATATTTAGTAAACCTCGCTTATTATGAGATTTGTTACTTGCTTTTCAATTTTTCACAAAAAATCTGTAAATAATTTTTGCATTAAACAAAGAATGTTAAGCCAATAACTTGGATTTATTTTTCGGCCAAGATTCCTACAACCTCGTTCCCAGGGCTTAACGTTGGCTTGTTAATCTCTGGCTTCAGAACCGAATACCTCGGGTGTGATTGGCTATCGGCGTAACGTCATACCCAATTTGAAATTTAAAATACCCAGGCAAATGGATTAAAATGTGGTTTATTTTATTTTATTTTTTCATATCATAGCCAACATTATTCTTTCTGATGGTAGAGGCTGACATAAATGTTCATAATACAGTTTAATGAAAATATATATTTTTTTACAATCATTACTGTAACCGAGGTTGAAATATTAAAAGCGTTGGGGACGAGGTGCCACAGAATCTTGGAAGTGAATCCAGGGTTTAACGACCGAAGCCGAAAATGACCTCGTCCCAAGGCAAAAACAGATCCTGGGGACGAGGTTGAGATTCCTACGCTGTGATGAGGTCGCGGACGTACACCTCGGCTACACAGGTCTGTGCATAATCAGTCTCGCGCAGCGCAGCTGTTTGGACACAATGTTTTTGAAGGGAAATTGTAAGCGCAATTACGATAAGATTGCAGTTGATTACTTGCTTGGCGACTGGTGGCCCTGCCATCATTCCCAACACAACTAAACGAAAAGTAAGGGAAATGGCGGCAGCATTTAACCATTATAGCCATTCTCCTGCTCCTTCTGCTACTACATAGTCCTTACATGGTATGCAATAAAACAAGCCACTTGAAACGATTCTCATTTTGCTGTGTGTCAATAAACCTCGGTCTCACGGTGTATCCTTCCGCATCCTTTTCTACATTAGGTCATGAGGTGACCACGATCTCTACAGGTACAATGAGATGTCTGCGCGCCGGGTCAGTGTTACAACCTATTACATACTACATACACTGACATATGTCTGCCTTTTAACACTGTTGTGCAGGTTTATTTGTCACGACCGTTTGAACGTAGTGCTTCGTGTACATCTCTTTCTCGTGTAGTGCGATGACCATATATGGCACACGCTGTGGTTAGCTTGCGGTTTGAGGTCGAAAAACGCGAGCACAAAATTAGAAGTACACAAACAAGTATTCTCCCCGCAAATTCAACCTTGATTAGGTAAGAAGTGACGCTAAAAAGTTACAGAAGCTTTTCTTGATCCGTCAAGAATAAACGGTGATTTTTGACTTTAACCTGTTTTCAATAGAAATTCATTCCTCTTTTGGCATTGTTCGCCCTTTATAATTTGTGTGAATGGGGAGGTACGTTGTATTGTATTTCATTGTGTAGGCCTACTCGAAACGGGTGCCGAAAATTAGAAATATTGACAAACTGATTCTTCATGAAGCAATCGACTTTAACTTGTGAGAGATCCCTGTATACCACTACAGAACGATTTTTTAAGATAGTCTTCTACTGTCCCAATGAAATGGCCAGGGGCATTGTGCTCACCTCTGTGACAAGTCTCCATGGTTAAGTGTGAAACTGTGACTCCCATGGTGAATGTTGAAGGATCAGTACAGATAAAGATAAAGCTGAACACACCAAGAAGTATTTTTATGATCTGATCAGTATTATCAGTCAATGACATTGATGGCACCCAGAAGGAGTACAATTTCTGAATACAATGAATACAAGTGGTATTTGTGAACAAACTGCTTTCCTGTCTAGGTCACAGATGTC
>NMRB01004144.1:33001-44036 GCA_002633025.1 Notospermus geniculatus
GTAATTACAGTAGAGATAGATGGGTAAAACGATCGGCGGCATGTGGTGGCCCCCTTCTCCTAAATACATGTATAAACACCACCTGTCAGGCAGTAATAACTTGTAAAATCTTAATGAATTATAAAATTCCTTTCGTTCAGCTTAATCACTTGCCTGCTAATAACAGGTCTTCTCACAGGTATACAGGACTCTCCTTGTAATTAGTTCCAGCACCTTACAATGGGGCCTGTATGCTCTTCTCAGCCTATTAACATTTCACGCCTTCCCCATTTTTCAGGGCTTTCTCATTTTAGCTCATTACTTCTGGGACTTTTATTTGAACGTGCCTGAAGAAGACCCCGGTGTGGGGTCGAAAATTTGCAAATATCGGAGACGACTTGGATTACATTATGTGTGACAGTAATGAATGAGAATGCCTCCCGCATGACAATGCCCGCTTTATTGTGCGGGGGACACTCAGAAACAGAGTGAGATGTTTATCAGTGTCTCCCCAATGGAGCAATCAGCCGCGCGTATTACCTAAGATGGCAGCAATGTTTACCGGACCAATACTGAACCTCCCGCAGGGCTTAAAACCGAGAGGGAATTTTTCATATTGTTCTTTTGCAAATAAAAACAAAAACGATATCACTATATGCTCATGAACATTTTGGTTCCCGAAGCCACCGCTAGGGCTAGAAGGCTTCGGCTCTGACTGCCATTTTTGCGACAAAAACTCGTGGCGGATCTATTTATAGATCATTATGTTGACATCACGGGTTACTTTTAGAATGGGGTACTCGTAGCCACATGGATGCTAAATGTAATCGAACATGCGGAATGTAATCGCGCGGAACGGCAACACCGAGGAAGTTTCTTGATGACTTGCAGATCTGTAAGAAAAGCTCAAAATCATTGCCATTTTTGAACCGGGGAGAATGAAATTCTACTGGAAAAATGGACTCCTACAATGACGTGAGCAATAAAATGGCAGCCAGAGCCGAAGCCTTCTAGCCCTAGCGGTGGCTTCGGGAACCAAAATGGCTCATGAACGGTCAGATGCCGGATCCGTGGTATTGATGATGCTGGCCTTCGAATTTGCCATTTGTCGCGCATGCCTGGTAGCCTTCAAAATGGCGACATGCGAACGTCCAATTCTTGAGGCACCCAATTCCATATTTTGTTACACATTTGGTCATCTGAAAGACTAGTAAGTGCTTTTACTTGAATTTTGCAATATAAATGCACCAGGCAATGCTGTACAAATCTGAAGTAAAAGAATGCTAGTCTATATCCATAATGTCCCTTGCACCACGACGTCACCGTATTGGGACAACCTGCCATATTAGGGAGGTTTCGCAATTCTGACGAAACCCGAAGTACGAAATACGAAATTCAACTTCATTCAACTGAATTTCAGGAGACGGTTGGTACCACAAATGTCCCCTGCAGTGCGTCTTTTAGCACATCATGTAAAACCGAGACAGTTACATGTATGGCGTATCTTGAATTTTAAAATTTCCACTTCGTATCTACGGAAACGAAAGATAAATTTCAAAGTTTAATATAAACAGTAACTCTATCTGTCTAACGTCACATGCTAAAAGGGGCTCTTACAGCAGGCAATATTTGTGGTGCCAACCATTTCCTGAAATACATTGCGTCATGGAAATGAAGTTCAATTTCGTACTTCGTCCTTCGTCAGATTTGCGAAACCTCACCATTACTCCATTTGCCTTGGCAGAGAAACAATTTACTTCGATTGTCTCGAAGTACTTCTGATTTGTGCGCTGGCCTGTATTGTGTATTGTTACGTAGACGCGTCCCATTATGAACAAGATACAGCGCCAATTCAAGTACATGTATCTGCGTATCGCATTGTCATCAACTTCAGGGACAGAAGGACAGCTGCGAGTAACGTCTGTTTCAGGTAAGGAGGATTCTAAAGTCTGTCCGCGATAGGGGGTGTAGTCTATTCCTGTCGCCGCGCCTAAAGGCTCCTTTTGCTAATCATTACATTGTATCACTGGCAGGGATCTGGTTAATTGTTGACGTATCGGAAGGATCATGGAAGCAAATGCGATTAACGCCCGGAGGGACCATTCTCTAATTACCGAGGAAATCCCAAAGGAAACATGTCCTAATTTTCGTCATCGGATAAAGTTACATTATAACAAATAAATGAATTTCGGGAGCCCTTGAAAAGGCGAATCCAATGCATGTTCTCCACTACGTTTTCATGTTGACAGAACCATATAAATGGGGTAATATGGGTGTGTTTCAAAAAGTGTTCCGTCCGACACCAGAAAATTTTCACCATTCTTTTGTCGACTGGTAAAAAGCTGTTTATTGAAACTCTACAATGTTCATGTCAGATCTAGGTATCATAGAGCTCTAAGTTATGGCACTGAAAACTAATTGATCTATTAACCCTTTAAAGTCTGACAGCAGAAAGTTGTTTTGGTGTCGGACGGAACGATAGATTTTGCTGGTAAGCTTAATAATGAAATAATGATATGTGTTCCTAGGACAGTTTTTTTTCTGGGGACATTATTTCCTTTCATGGTGGGCGGTCAGGTACCAAAAAAAATAATCCAAGTCGCTTGTGCACAGATGGATAGCCTACTTGTGTGCATTTAGGCCTACATCGATTGGAAAACGAGCTGAAGAGTTTTCCGGAATCTTTTGCACCCTCCCCGATTCAGATGTCCTGCCGACGGGCGAGTTGTAGCCCGAGGGGCTCTGCCTTGCATAGATCGTGAAATGTTTCCACTGTGAATATGAGGAATGGGGAAGAAAGTCGAGGAGAACAGACACCGTACGGGCAGGTGAGAAGGGTGCTCAAGGTGCTCGACGAATTGCGGACCAGGCGTCTTTCTTTGCGCGCACCTGAGCGGGAGATGGTGTTTTTGCGGGGCTTTTTGGAGAGGGCCACCGGTTGCGGGAAACGTTTTTCCTCCCCCTTCCACTTTTGTGTTGTCTTGTGGCCTCCCTTTTCGTCGTTTTGTTTCACAGTTTTGGCTGATTTTCTCCAATCCCCGTAAAGGTACTGTCACGCTAAAATAGTTCGCAAAACGTCCTGCCCCGTTCTAAAAAATCGTAAAATGTAGAACGTGCATCGTTATGGCCAAATAATGTCTCGAAGTTCTGGTCAGGAGCACCCTTCCCGACAGCGCCCGTCAAAGAAGTTTGTAAAAAGACTGTAAAACGTTGCCACTACGTCCACTCCGTTCGCAACAATGGTTGATATGAATAAAAGCTAGCAAATGCTTTTACTTCCGATTTGTACAGATTAGCTTAGTGCATCTGCACTGCAAAATCCCAGTTAAAGCATTTGCTAGCCTTTATTCCCATGAGCCTTTATGACCCATTTTTTGAGCCCGTTCGGCAACATTTTCAAGAACGTACTGAAAACTGGCTCAGTGTGATGGGGCAATAGGAACTTAATAAGGATAATAGAGGTCACAGGGTGAGTCAAGCACCTCCGAGTCAAATCCCCCAAAATAGTGAACCTTAATTTTAACGCCAATGGTCTGGATGGTGTTGACAATTACCGGGGTTGAACATTTTTCTATAAGATGCTGTAATGGTGGAGTTAATCAGAGGTCAACAGTCTTCGCGCAGAGTTAGAAATTTGTTTGGCAAGCAGGTGACACAGATTAAACAAAAATTTAGTCGCTGATCCGTCATGCTAATCTATACGTAACGAGTGTTGGATAAGTTTGGCGAGAAGGAGTGTATTTGCGCCGAATAAAACCCAATAGGGAGGTTTCGAAATCAAACGATAAACGTAAACTTTACGACAACGTTATTTTTCGTACTACACATTAACCAGATTTTATATTGCATTTTCGGTACAAAAATAACGTTGTCGTTAACGTTTACGTTTATCGTTTGATTTCGAAACCTCCCTATTGTTACTAGAACGAACCTTCGTTACACTTTAGAGTGGGTCTGTAAACCGTATACATGGTTAGCCATGCCTCAGGCAGTCTTTAATCAATGAACTACGGTATTTCATTTAAGATGTAAGTTTTAATGGGCTTCTAAGCGGTGGGTTGTATGCATTATTTATTACATCTACCGTCCCATTTTCCATGGAACGGCGGCGTTTTTTTATTTTTGTCTCGAACCTGTTCAGCGAGACGAAGTAGTTTCTTTCATAAACCAATCATGATATTGACCTCCTATTGCGGCTACAATTAGGTCTTTCCTTTTGACGCCTTTCACTCGCCGCAAGCCACGGTGGATTTCGCATCCTCTCAAATTCTTTACTTGTATCTCCTTTATTTGTGACCCCTCGTGTAACATAAAACTGTTTGGGTTCGGAGATTGTTTGGACTACTCGCAGGGTACTGATGGACGCCTCGTTTAAACATGGGCCATTGAACCATCTGTTTTTGAAGATGGGGATTTGGCCTAGTGGTTTAAGGCGTGCTGCCCCTTAGTGCTGGCGATTGATGCCTTATGCGAGGGTCCGTCGGTTCGATTCTGGTAGGAAGCAATGTCTTTCCCCTTTAGAAACCCGATTTCTATTTCATATTCTCTCAAATTAAAGGGTATTTAGGAGGTGTGATGTAGCGGTTAGCGAGACGGACTCCTGATCAGAGGGTCCCTTGTTCAATTCCAAGTCCTGACGAAGAAAAATAACACGCCCGCTTGTGACCTTGAGCAAGTCACTTTGCCTCACTTGATTCACCCGACCCAGGTGTAAAAGGGGCACCTGGCTGGTAGTGTTGGTCTATGTGAATGTTAGTCCAAGAGCGCTGAGATCGGCTGCCGGGACTGTAATACTTCCCGGGGAGTGGAGAATTGAAATTGGACTGATCGTTTGCCCTATGCTGTGCCCATTAGATGGTAATTTGTCGGACTTTCAAGGGTCCAGCCATGGAAAAAATATCGATCCACCTCTGGTTGACTCATTCTTTTTCCCTCAACCTAAGTCACACAAACAGATTTATCATGTTTGTTAAATTGCTCAAACTTCACCAAGATCAGACACAGAATGGATAGCTGAGGTAGTTAAACAAAGATTCCTGATCAATTCATACAGAATTGGATGTATGATGTATCCACGTCTGCCAAGTGTCTTTAGAATTCACAAATATACTTTTGATTTTGAGAAATATCTCACTCTGATCTACCAGACAGATGTCGGATTACACTTTGTAAGTTTCGCTTTGGAAACCATAGATTGCCTATAGAAGTGGGACGACACAATGGCGTACCATGGTCTGAGAGATTTTGTGAATTATGCTTGGAAAACTGCATCGGGGACGAGTATCATTTATTACTCGAATGTACTGGCATTACTTTAAATTAGAAAAAATATATCCCTCGTTACTACTACACCCACCCTAATACGTTTAGATATGATGAACTTTGGAAAGACCCCCAAAAGATAACATGTAACATAGCGAAATTGTTGATTTAGTAAGCGTTTGTATGGAATACTTGTTAGTGATACGGAGTGAGCTGTTACCTCCACATCTAATGCCATTTAATGCCATCTTGATGTATCTTGTAAACCTATTGTACAGTACACTATACCGTGAACCGGTTGTGTAAATAAAGGAATTTGGAATTTGGAGAAATTGACTTCCCATAATGAGGAAACAATGAAACTGTTTAGAAAGGACGTTGTCAAAAGTTCAGACAGGAAGGAAGGACAAGAAGTGCATGTACTGTTGAACAGCGCTTCGAATGCGAATCTTAATTCTGTGAACGGTGTTTATAGCAATTACAAATTTTATGCTCATAATTATGACTGCATTTGCATTTTACAGGGTAATAGATACACTGGAATACAATGAGGCATAAGCGGGTGAATGTGAGTTTTTGTGGGACATTTGCAATGGGAAATGAGTGGAAATAACAGGTCTGAGGTGGTTGAATTTCTTTCCAAGACTGTACACGATGTAAGAGTGATAAATTTATGAGGCACCTTTTTATCACCCTTATAATCCAAAGAGAAGGCAAGCACAAAAATTGACACACAATATATGATAAATAAAAAGTCAATTTCCAGAATGTTTGCGAATTTTCGACCCCAACCGGGGTCTTCTTCAGG
This sequence comes from Notospermus geniculatus, assembly GCA_002633025.1. Classification (NCBI taxonomy): domain Eukaryota; kingdom Metazoa; phylum Nemertea; class Pilidiophora; order Heteronemertea; family Lineidae; genus Notospermus; species Notospermus geniculatus. Next base: position 39,051 of record NMRB01004144.1, read on the forward strand.
CTGGAACTTTACAATCCGAAACTCTAGAACAGTCTGTTCTAGAGTTTCGGATTGTAAAGTTCCAGCCTGAAGAAGACCCCGGTTGGGGTCGAAAGTTCGCAAACATTCTGGAAATTGACTTAATAGTGTATACGCCTAAAAACTTTTAAAGTTTGTTTAAAATTGAATTGCACAGTAAACTAGATGCTCCTGGAATTAATTCAGCCGTGGGGTAAATTTTAAGTTTGTGTTTATAGTCTGATGTCAACAACGGTAGAGGTGTCATCCAACTGACACGTTAACCCCAGTCTATCCTGAAACCTTTCAGTAGCAGCTAGTACAATCTGAGCCCTTCCGACCAATACCCATTTACACATTTACACTGTATACACCTGGGTCCATATTCATGAAACCTTGCTAGGCCTAGTTACTTAATAAATTACCCAGCTTGTACAGGCAAATGTACACCACTAGCAACCAAATAAGCTAGCAAGGTTTCATGCATATGGGCCCTGGGAATGCTGGGGGAGAGAGGCCAGTTAGGCAAAGAGACTTGCCCAAAGTTTCACGCCACAGCGGGATTCGAACCCGGGACCCTCTGACCGCTAGTCGGAGACCCGAACCACTACGCCACCATGGCTCCGTTTAGCACTGAACACTCTTATTTCTACCTGTGTTCAGTAAGTCATTGTCGATCCTATCGATGAAACTCATGACAGTCGGGACTTCCAGGTAAATTTTTAACTCCGCAGCACATGCCCGAATGCCACAAATGCATTGAAGTTAATGGATGTCAAGTGGAGAGCTGCAGGTTTTTACCGGTAACTGGATGTCAAGTCGGGTCATATTGAAAAAAACGCCTCCCGTTTTCAGTGGCGTCATGTGTAATACCTGCTGGGCGGATTACAGTGTGTGTAGAAGTGGAACAAAATTTGAGAGCAAGGCTAGGCAGTTCATAACTGAATTCAATTCTAAGGGAAAATTTTAAAATGGCATTTCAACTCTGCCAAAAAAATTATGGGCCGAATTCAAAAAGGGTGATCATCGCGCGATTTAGACTTAGACGCGTGTAACTTCATTGAATGCACACACTTCCACCATGGATTTGACGAAGTTACACGCGTCTGACAGTCTTAAACGCCCTTTTTGAATACGGCCCTATAACACTCTGCATTTAGTACTTGTTTGAAAACAATCTCAACTGTTTAATGCGACCAAAAACCAATGACTTGAAAAATACTGGGCAGTTTTAAAAGGGTCCTAAATAATCTATGAATGGATTGACAATCAAGAGACAAAATGAAACAGTTTAATTTCCAAATCCTTTTAGCAAAATCATCGTGACCGACGGGGGTCCCTGCCACCACGCGGGGGGTACGGAGATGCATGTTTTTGAATTGGGGGAATATATCGGGTGGGCCAAAAAAACCGCATCGAACTTCAAATCTTGATTTCTCAACAACTGTCTGTTATAATTCAATGAAATTTGGTACCGTATAATGTAAACATGTTTTGTGTCACGTGTGAAATTTTTGCATTGATACCTTTGGTTTTAGCACCGTATCACTCAATTTAAAAATCATTGTAAAAATGTGTGATTCCGGAATCCAATAAGATAGAAAAAACCCGTCGCGAACTTCAAATTTCTATTTCTCAATAACTGTTCATTATAACCCAATGGAAATTCACTCAATACTGTTCCGTGGCTATGATTCTAAACTGTGAAAGTTTCAACACATTATCTTTGGTATTAAGATTGTGGTGCCAAATGTACAAACCATAGTAATCATTCATCATACTTTAGGAGAGAATGGTGAAAAATCGAAATGCTGGATTCCAATATGGCGTTATAGTAATGAGCGCCACAGGGTAGATATTAAAGTTATTGGTTTCATACTTTCACATATTAGGGGCAATATCATGGAACATTGTTAGGCAAAAGTTCACTGAGTTGTAGTAAAGCTTTTATGAGAAATGAAACTTTAAAGTTTGGGAATTTTTCATCCACCCGTATTTTACCGGATTCCGGAATCACATTTTTTACAATGATTTTTAAATTGAGTGATACAGTCCAAATACCAAAGGTATCAAAGCAAAAATTTCACACATTCAACAAAACATCTTTAAATGATACGGTACCAAATTTCATTGAATTATAATGGACAGTTGTCGAGAAATCAAGATTTGAAGTTCGATGCGTTTTTTTGGCCCACCCGATATACTCTAAACTCCCACTTACCTGCCCCATTCATGAACTCGGAAAAAATGACTAAATCCTAAGTTGAAGATAATCTGGAGTGGGGGTATGGTCAGAAACAGTAATGTCCTGTCCGCTTACTTGTCCCACTCCCGAGCCTGGCAAAGAATGACAGCGTGCGATATCTTCAACTTGCGATTTGGTCATTTTTCCGAGTTCAGGAATGGGACAGGTAAGTGGGCGTTTAGAGTAGAATTTTGGCAGTGTGCGCTTGCTGTCTCAGCCATTTCTGCCTGAGTGCGCCGCGTGGCTCTGTCATATTCTTTAAATCCACTTTGTGCAGCCGCGCACAGGCGACACAGCTATATTTTCTTATTTTTTCTTACTTTCTTGGGAGTGAGACAAGAAAATCTGTAGTTTTGTCTTGTGATTTTCTTGTCTCACTCCCAAGAAAGTAAGAAAAAGTAAGAAAATAAGAAAATATTTTTTCCAGTATATTCTGGTCTCAGCCGAATCGGTTAACATGTCCCAAATAAAGCTGCACCAAATTCTGAGGGGCTAGCTTTAGTCTGTTGAACTACCTTCTGGGAGGCGGATGTGCCACTTGCACCTTTCTACAAAAATGCACAGTGTTTGATGTCTTTGTTGATTGGCAATCGGCTCTGTCAGAGGCAACCACGCCCAATTTGACCAACATTCACTCGAGAGCAACATTAAGAATTCTTATTTTTGACCCACTGTCATTATGACAGTGAAAGTAAAGCCGTCTCTGAATTTGGCAAGTTTTCGACCCCAACCGGGGTCTTTCTCACAGGCACTTTCTAGTAGAGATCCCAGAAGTGAGCTGGATCCTTATTATGGATTAGTAGAATGAAGAAACCCTGAAAAAACAGGAAAAAAAGGATCACTTCTGGGATTCACTTCTGGGATCTCTACTAGAAAGTGCCTGAGGAAGACCCTGGCCGGGGTCGAAAATTTGCTAAATACGGAGACGACTTTATTATACGGTACTTCCGTTTTGTGTGTCGTTTTTTGTGCTTTTTGTTGGATAACTCATGTCGATGACAGCAGGGATTACCCCATCTCGACAGCATCGACGCCTTGTCTTACTATTGTATTGGACTGAATTTGTTATGTTTCCATCAGGGCCACAGTCATAGCATTGTTATACCTTGTTTACTTATCTTATATATGTTTGCTGTTAATAGTGTGGCTAAAACTAGCCTTTTGCTTTGACGGGACATTAGGCATCGAATTAATCATTACGGCAAGTACTTCAACTTGATATAACTTGAGAGCGGATCAATCACACCTGATGGGCATTAAGCTATAAAGTCTTTGGCCAAAATCCAGCCACAATATATACCATTCCCGAATCAGGATCGCATTACATGCCCTCTAATTGAACGGCTGTAGGCCTATACATGTATGTACTTTCCGGATATTTTCACGCATCCTAATCGTTCCATTGCAAAGTTAAGCATTTGATGAAATTTCCTTTGGCCTCTGTGTGATAAAGCAGACATGTGATATGATTTCAGAGCCACTGATTTATTACATTGTACTACAATACATGATCCAATCCCCTGTCGATATCTTAATTGTCTTGTACAGTTGTATTCCTACCTGAAGTTAATCATATTTTACCTGGTTTCTCTGTATCATTTTTCCGTTGCACGTGTTGTAGGTCTAGTGTTAGTACTTATCTTACTTGCACATGTACACATAGGTGTAAACAAACATAACAGGAAAGGCACTCTGACAGGCAAAACGAAAAAAAGCGTCACAGGTGGTTTTATCATAGATTATTTCATGTCAGTTATGAAATTGCACTTTTCTATCATATTTTTCATTATCATCATCATGTGGCTTCGTGGCCCTACAGGGCCAACCCTACAGAAAGACTGATATTGCTACCAGCGCCTATCGGCAGTTTGTTATAACGCATTTTCCCATTAACAAACCGCCGATCACCGAAAGCACTATCGGACTTTCTGTACGGTCGGCCCTGGTCGTTGTCTTTTCGTACTACGCTTCTTACAGTAAGTCTGTAGTTGGCAAATAGACTCATCGACGTTAAGTGAAGGTTTACAACTTGTAGCCGACTATGAGCTGGGCTACAGTCTGATAGTTCTACGTCTATAAGAACTTTCTTTTTCGTTTAGATTTAACAACTAAAGGGCTGGAACCGTGACATTAATGTTCCAGTGAGTTCTGAACCAGTCCGGCGTTCATCGATAATAGCGAGGTTTCGCGAATCTGACGAAACACGAAGTACGAAATACGAAATTCAACTTCATTTCCTGGATCTAATGTATTTCTGGAGATGGTTGGTACCACAAATGTCCCTGCTGCCAGTGCGTCTTTTAGCATATCATGTAAGACTGAAAGAGTTATGGTTCATCTTGAATCTTTAAATTTCCACTTCGAAGCAACGAAGTGGAAACGAAAGATAAATTTCAAAGTTTAACATACACCCTATCTCTATCGGTCTTGCGTCATACGCTAAAAGACGCTCATGCAGCAGGCGATATTTGTGGTAACAACCATCTACTGAAATACATTACGTCATGGAAATGAAGTATTTCGCACTTCGTATTTCGTCAGGTTTGCGATAACTCACTAATAACTCATGACTAAGGTCGCGTGCACACTGCAAGCGAACTGGCGAAGCGGCGAGGCGAAAACTGGCGAAGACAAGCGAAGTCTCGCCAACACAGCGCTTATCATGGATTCCACGAACGTACACATGTACATCCTGTGAAAGTTCGCACTAAGCGAAATACTTAGGCCCTGGAAGCGCAGCGCAG
>NMRB01004146.1:2841-15792 GCA_002633025.1 Notospermus geniculatus
CATATGTGGAGTCATCCTTTCCACCTGCCCCCAGTTCCCTCTCAAGGTCCCGTGCGGCCCTTGTCACCCAACCACGGTGAGAACTGCGCTGCTTCTTGGCGGTTGCCTCGTCCATGCCCGAAAAGGTTCGAATTTGTGAGTCGAATACTCACAACGTCACCAAAACTTCCCGGGTTTCGGCACCAAAATGTGAAGTCCAGATCACATTGGGGCATTGACGGGCAGGAAAGAAGTAAGGACATTGAAGTTATTGAACCAGGATATTACAAGACATGAACCAGTGAACCAGAGAAATGAAGTAGAGAAATCAGACATCACAGTCATATTTCAATGTCTATTACTACCAAGTAGCCCTATACTGAATGGTTCTACAACAGTACCAATCGCAACTTGGATGGCTCAGTACGTTAAAACAGACCGGCACATACACCAAATGTATATGCATTCCGAAAGAAAAAGATACATGACTTTTGTAAGTAGAAGATTTGGGAAAAATAGCGAAGTCCGTAACCTTGGGGAGTCAATTTGTACGCAGTGTTGCTGATTTTTTATTTTTTGCGGATGGTTCAGAGAAACAGTTCCCAACTACGATAGACCACTTGCGCAAGTCGGCCATTACAGCCAGAAGGTGTAAACAAACCTTGGGCCTAGTGCATTGTGCCGACGGTAAGCACAGGAGCCAACTGTACAAATGCATTAGGCCCCCTAGGGCGAGGCTAATGTTGACACCCTGGGCTGATAAGCGCAAGGGGTCTATTAAAGAATACGATCGCTTCAAAAATTCAAGGGTTGGTAGGAGGTATCTTTGGCTTTCATACATGCCGATTTTATTCATTTTCGTTAAGCAGTTTAGAAATAAACGACGAACGCGTCAATTCAGAAAGTGAATTTGACGTCACACGTAACGGCGCCGTCAGGGAAGAAATTGGTTCACCGTTTCAAAAGTACTGTGGCGGCATTCTCAATACTCGCAAGGCTAACATTTGTATTGCAATAGTGTCACTTAGCAAGTCCCCTTTGGGATAAAGTATAGATATAGTCCAAAACAAAGCAACATCGCAAATTCAACGGTTTTTCTATAGGTACTGAAATTAAACGTCAAATTCAGTGGTGCGGCGTAACGTTCTTTATTTCTTCCGCTGCCTTCAGCGAACGTTTTCCAATGGTGCAGACTGTTCAAATCTATCAAAAATAAATATGTTATACTTCTAGCGTTTCTTAACATCAAGGAAATATTCATAACATGATATCTTTGGGTGTGTGCGAAATAGAGTGTCTTTGAAATGGGTTACAGATATTTTTCCATTTCCTTTCGACGTTTGTGAATGACGCCACAACAATGTGATAACGCAATAATAGACGTACGTCACACGACAGACGTCATCCTCAATACTACGACGTCATGATGTCCGAATATTAGGTTGATTGGATGTATAGCAACATGCGATACACTAGGCGGTTTGTTTTACACGTAAAACGCAAAACGTCAAAGTGTCGAATACATATGAAACATGACTGTATATACCTATGGCCTTCTGAACACTGGGGGCGAGTTTAGAGATCAGGGACAGTTTGACACTCTTTTAACACAGGCGAAAAATACACATAAGCTGTAGGCCTATACATGTTTATGTCTGCTTGAGGAGTAGTTTGGTTCCCGAACTCACCCGGCGCTAGGCGCAGAAGAGTTCGGCATCGGCCGCGTTTGACGTTGACCCCGCACGAAATCCTGTGTTTCTGACGTCACAGGTGATATAGACTAGTTCGTGATCCCAACATTAGCTCACGGTATACCGAACTCTTCTGCGCCTAGCGGTGAGTTCGGGAACCAAACTACTTGAGGCGTTATCTGAGATGGAAATAAATTGGAATAAACGGCAATTTCGTATCAATGGAAAGTGCGTCCTCTTGGCCTGAGGGGAGACGATGTAATCTATACAATAATAACAGACCTACAGCGTTTTTAGAGTTGTAATACACATTCATTCCCTGACGATTATAGCAAATTAAGGAATCGTATTTAAATTTGATCGTCGTCGTCAGCTTGACTGATTCTGTCGTCTGGCTGACACAGGGTTCCAGTTCGCCGGTTTTACAGCTCAAACTCGTTAACGAAAATTAGTTACAACACCAAATTTCTCAGAGAGCTGCAGGAGACCACTGAGATCCGACTGTACGCCTTACTTACTCAGATTCGATGACATTTCTATCTCCGGTGTTCGATTTTTGTAGCCTGTCCTGTTCATTTTCTTCCGAGTCGGCCATTTTGACACGGAGGTTTGGAAAACGCGGACTCGGAATACGGCGATCGCACGGCTTTACTGATTCCCCAGCGTGAGTTCAGGACATAAAACACACCATCAAAAAGATAAGAAATGGACTGTACTCTAGACAACTTGAAATGAGGAACCCGCACACTAATGTCACGACGTGGCGCTGCGAGCGGTTGTACCGAAGTCTCCTTTTTCCAACGTTATTTCCATTTATTTCTGGTGTGAAAATAAACCATTTGCGTTGGTCGCCTGACAGTAAAACTTATATCATCATGTAGCAGATGAAATTTTATTTTAATTTCATTCCTTTTTTTTCTTACAATGAAGAAATACGATGGCGATAAAAGCAACGTCTTTTGTGTCATTTTTCCTGTAGAAAATGTACAGGGCCCAGTTCCCGAAACAACGCTAAGTCAGCGATAGCCCTAAGCGTGGCGTTAAACCCTAGTTAACGCCATGTTAACTTTAACATGGCGCTAAGCGGGTTCCAGAAAGCGCGATAGTCTGACAATGGCGCTAAGTCAGCGTTAAAGTTAACGCCTGCATGACCCACCTCTAGCCAGCGATAAGTCAGTGCTAACTTCCATATTCTTTTCTTAGATGGCCCTAAATAATGCATTTTATGGCAATTATGCGTATATTTTTTCCATATAATGATCTAAACTATAAAATTAGAGACAGAAAAAGAAATATGAAATATTCACAAGTTGGCTGACTGCCTCTAACTTGGAAGATTTTCTATTTTTCACATACTGGCCCCAAACTTGCCCCTCACTGTCAGAAAATCCTCTGCTGCATGCTGCACTCAAGAAACTGACTCCGGAAAACTTTAATTTGGTGGTTTCTCCCTGTTTTTCTTGACAGGCTTCCTTGCTCCAGTGGCTGCCATCTTGAATTTACAGTGTCAAGAAAACATATCCCTAGCAACTAGCGTTAAACATGGCGTTAGCTGGCGTTAGGCAGTGTTAGTTATCGCTGGTGCTAACGCTGTCTCTGGAACCACTATCTAGCGCCACGTTAGCTATCGCTGGCTAACGTGGCGTTATCCCTAACGCCATGTTAAATTTAACGCTGTTTCAGGAACTGGGCCCAGGAACTTCTTTCATGACGCAACGTCAACACTTATAATGACGTCAATGTCGGGATAAACCGCATGGCGGGTTCCCCATTGATGGAGTGCCAGTTGTGTGGGACAACTGGCAGAAGGCTTACGAATACAATCAGGAATGGGGATTCACAAGAAGTTGACTGATGAACACACAAATCTCACCCGCTATGGAGGAGTTAGATGCTAATATGTTTTACTTGATGAGAGCTTACGCCAAGCATCTAGGACCAGATCATTCGCAGCATTTGACCAAGACTATTGAACTACTTGAGAAAACTAGTGTCTTGATTTCCATTTTTATGGATAAAACTCGGGCCATATCAACCACCGATGACATACGTCTTCAGCAGTTGTTGGATGTGATCAGTTCCAAAATTCAAACCCCAGAAAAATATGTTCCACACCTAGAACTGGTTGGAATTTTTAATATTTACTTTACAGTGTAGCCAAGAATTATTTGTACACTTTGAAAAAACTCTGTGATTGTTACAATTTTTCATAAATCCTTTCGAAACTTATATATAATATGTGCATGCTTGCCCACTATGAACTGAACAAGAAATTTTGAGGTTCCATTTTACGCCCTGAGTATATGATGTAAAAATGTGATTTTCCAGGACTTGCGGCTGGGTTGTGCAGAAAGACGAGAAACCAAAATATAATGAAAATTGGTATTACATAATCTTGGAGTAGACAAGGGGTATCAAAAAATGTAGACAGTCGAACTTCTGACATTTCAACCAAAAACTGATGTTCTGGGATTTATTTTCTGGTTGATTTAATATAGGAACATGAAAGGAGGTCAGTCCCTGAGAAACCCGCCTTAACAACCTTAGTTTGGCCATCTAAAGGCAACATTATCTGTTGGATTCTTAATAATCTGATGACGAAAGTTTTAAAAAACACCCTGTATATTTTCAACACATCAGAATATCGAATCCATTTGGGTATGATCAATGAATATGAACATTATACACTCAAGAAAACATAAATTAAAACGCTAAATATGTCTCTATTTGCTCTGGAGGATATGGTTTCCTTAATGTACTGTAATAGACAGCATGTGTAATGCATTATGCTGTATATTTTAGTTGCAATATTGGTACTTGAAAGAAGCCTATCCTCTGAAGCAATAAAAGGCATCATGGGCATTTATAATTTATGTGATCTGTTAGAATATTGTTCACATGCACTGATCATCTCCAAATAGGATCACATTACTGATGTATCGCTGATATACAGGGTGATATACAGGTGCGACATCCAGTCGATTCTCGTGTATGTGTTTGACCCATTTATTGGCCATCAGTGTAACTGATTCAAATTAGCCAACTCTAATTCCTGCAAGCTCCAATTAGGAAATAGCTTTGGCCGTATTAAGAGAGTAGGCCATCATCGCTCTTCGTTATATTGTATATATATTGTTCACGGAGTTATTTTCGTGCCACATCATTTCTTGTCACACGGGTTTATTCACTTAATATAGCACCAATTGGCACGAAATTTCACTAATAAGTGTAATGTAACGCCAAGTTATGTCTCTTATAGTAGAATTTACATATTATTCGCGTTTTTTCGAGAAATCGACACTTTTGTTTGGGGCATAATCGCCGATAAATGGACGAATGTATACATCATCATGAAACGGCATTTTTGTGTACAAAATAACGAGAGCATGCAAAAAAAGCAGAAGAATATATCACCTTTACACAACGATGTGTATCAAGATCTCCTCCCCTATTTATTTTGAACCGTATGTAATCCTTCATCACCGAGAAATGAGCAGAAAAGTCCAGAATTGCCCCGTAGCAGACGAGTCAGGTCGCTATTTTGTTTGATCCACGCATAACCGACGTGTATGGAGAGACGATGTGTGTACGCACATATAGTGTACGAATGTTCAGGTAGCCTTCTTGGGACTAAAATAAAGGGATGCCTTGTGGATGAGTTGATAATTGGGGTCAGTGTTGATGGTGAATATAGGCCATCGCCGCATTTGGGTTATCAGTATTGTCCAGTTGGTTCAGTGTTACGGCTATGGTTGTCTATGGCCATGGGTTCGAGCCCGGGTGGTGGAAGAAATTGTTTTCTCCATTTCTTTTCTTTTATTTACAAAGATTTTCTCTGTTTGGGTGTTAGGACTTGTCCTCCTATCGATTTTCTTTCCGCTGCCCAAACCAAACATCTATTCCCCCAGCAACTAACTGCAGTCTCATGATCTGAACGTCACTTCGTGAACCCGGTCGCCACCAGGCTTGTCTTTATCTATATCTGTGCCGATCTGGCAGGCGTACATGTATGTAGTTTCAAGGCGGAGAGGCGAGAGTTTCGCAAGCATGTAACTTTAATAGGCTCGTCAGATTTAGAACAACCGTTGTCAACGCCCGGTCTACATGTAGGCCTACATCGGAGTTCCTAAATATTCAGGACAGCCTTTATCTGTCGTCAGATAAAGGAGGTAAGCGTACCGACATGCCCGATGGAGATTTTTAGGGCTTGGCCAAGGAGTTCTTTCAAATGTTTATGTCAGATGATTCGCGGAGCGTCATTTTGACGAACCCTTGTTTGATTTGTTGTTTCGACGAATTAGATACGGTACTCAGTTTGGTAGTAATTGGAGAACGAACCTAAGCTCGTCATTCTGACGAAGCAGAGTTTTTCTGTGGATGTATATTAAACTTTTGAATTTATCTTTCGTTGCCACTTCGTTGCTACAAAGTGGAAATCTAAAAAAAAACAAGATGCACTAAAGATCTCTCGGTCTTACATGATGCGCTAAAAGACGCACTGGTAGCAGGCACATTTGTGGTACCAACCATCTCCAGAAATACGGTAGCTCCTGGAAATGAAGTTTTTGATGGAAAACTAATACTTAAAGCGCCACGCTATGCATCCAAAACTGAATTTCGTGACGCCGTCGTAGTGCATCTCATTTACGGTGACCTCGTTCATAGCATTATACACACGGTCGATGTACACCATTTACACACAGAGCTAATTCATGCTGGTGAGGTTGATCATGGTCTTGTCAATGCATGTTCGACAAGACTGTTCAAATCTATCGATCTGAATGATGTAAGTTACCAATTAGGTATTCTGTGTGTTCTTACACACAAACGAATGAGTTGAAGCATGTGTACCTTACCTGATGAAGGGTTATTCACGCTATAACACCACGTTGAACTTGTCAAGTGGTGAAGCTATAATGGCTGCCATGATATCGTATCAGTGCAGCCTCGGTGTTATTACTGACTATATACGGCTGGACAGGGGACCAGTCATATCGAGGTGTGGAGGGAGAAAGAGTCACCTAACGCATATAGTCGCGCTTTAATTTGAGTTAACAAGCCTGCCGGCCTTGGATGGGTCACGTGGGTGGATCGTGAGTTGATGAAGGGATAGTTAAAATGGGGNATACAAGAGCTCAATCCATACGGGACATCAGTTACTTTACACCGTGCCATAGCCAGCACAGGGATCTGACATGTCTGAGGCGAAAGTTGTAAACCCTCATCAGGATTGTTATTTGTATTGCACAAACACTCCACTCAACTCAACAATCAGCCTCATATGCCACGATGACCCAGATTCGTGGTGAAGGCTAACATTAGCCCCAACTGTATATCTGCTTATCAGTCACTGGTAGGTCACTGACATTTTTAGACTGGTCAAAGCAGACCCTACACCTGTCTTAGTGAACTTGGCGTTCATTGGGGGAAAATCCAAGGGATTGTTCATTTGTTCTGCCTGCAATATTCCACAGGGCATCACAGCCCGATAAACTTATAATCACTGCCGCCATGATACCAGCATTGGTTTTACACAGGAAATGATTTTCGACTTCGTTTACTACCTGTACTAAACATGCTAAACGGACTTAACTGCAGGTGAGAAACGAACTCGGTGAAGAGATTACATTGACAAAGACGATAGCCCCCCTCAGGGTGCAATTTTATGGTTCTTTGTAGGCACTAGCGTCCGCCAAACGTCCCAACATTTTTCACCGTCGACCACTCTTGGCCCACGCTAGTACACAAACATGTACGGTGATGCATAGCAAACCATGACCAACTGATCTTCATGAAACCGCCAAAGAAAAGTGACAAAACCGTCTTTACTGCACTCACACTGAACGTTCTCAGCTCATTATCTGCATGCTGGACACGAGAAAATGACCCACACAAACCATACCATCAAAATTGGATACAAATGGTCACTTATTAAAGCCGTTATCTTTGCCGGCGGAAAAATCAAGGACGAAAATAATGGCTCACTATGGTGCCCACGTGACCCAATAATATTGTCGAGCAATTGAATTATTTTGGGGTCGGACGCTCGTAATGCTGCAGTACAGCCTGTGACCTCTTTGGGTTTGCGGCAATAACTTCATTCTACTTTTCCACGTCTCACCAACGTATGTTACGTGTAGGTGCGCAGCCTGATATCGTTGAAAATGACGGCTCCCAAAATATCCAAGGTTAAATGGACGGCCATCCTTGGTCTGCTAGGCCTACTGGTGGCCGGTTCCTCGGCCCAGGATGTTAACATCACAGCTCTAACACGTGATGAATTCCTGGATGAAATTCTGAAGATGGTGTTCACTGATTACGTCGGTACTGCCTCCTACATGCTGAATTCGGTAAATACGACCAAGATTGCCAATGTGTCGGCACCATGTTTGGCGGAGGTGAATATCCTTCTTGCGGGGATAAAGGCAAAAGATGATTGGGCGATGAAAAGTGAGTATGCATAGGCCTAATCAATGTCTGACAATGCCGAATCGTGAAATGAAACTGTTGCCGTCCTTTCGACAAAACTTAGATTTACCACTGACTTATGCACATCAAGCTTGGCACTTTGAGATACTTTGTTTAGGATATGTTTCAAATTTGTATTCCAGTTTTGGACTCATTCGGAAAACCTCCGGCAGGGATAAAACTATATAACCAGATTTGGCTAGGCAACTTCGACCAGTGCAGGGCGTCGAAAATCGAGAGTTCGACCGCTGGTAACGTCTACTGTCGTGTCAAATTGGCGTTTTATGGCACTCGGAATATTTATGTTAGTATAGACCATTCAGAAAAAACATGGTCCCGCTGGTTGAATTTTCAGTTCTCACGTTTCATGCCAACTTGTGTCCACGGTGTTCAGTGCGCTTACGTTTGTATTTGGTGCCAATCGTGGAATTATGTCTGAGATTATGGCGTTATATATGTTTTTTTTCAGGAGAAGAGTCTGCAAATCGCCCTCTGCATGCCTGGCAGCTGCAGTGCGGCTGACACCAGGGAATTGACAAGGATTGGATTGCTAGCCTTCGAAAGGAAGCCCCTTTTCGACAATGCGACATTCCAAGTGGTTGATAGCAAGTGTTCCAAGAATCATGTTCCAGTATCAGTATCGACTTGGGTGATGATGTAAGTCCTTGCCAGAGTCCACCAACTGATGGAGCTATAGATTGTCATTTGAGAAACCACAAATTAAACCTGTTGGTAGATGTAGGCTTGAAGAATTCTCCGGAAAGATTATACTGACTCGTCAAAAAAACTCAGATTTGCAGGCGAGTTGAAGTACGTCTCCAAAGAGGTCCTCAAATGGATGACACTGCATTGAGGACGTGTCTTGGTAGATACTGGTGACAATGTACATCGTAGCCAAATGCTTTCAGCGCCGTCCTCGGCCTTATCGGTATCTTAATGCTCGCCGGTACAATATGCGACTTGATCCTGAAGGGGCAACAACCTGCCGGTTGTTGCTACAGAGGTCCCAAAAGCGGTGCGTACGAGATGAACCGGCAGCCTGAGAACCGTGCTACCCCGCAGGAGGAGACCAAATCAACAGATGTCGACGCGAATGACAGTGCGACAAACGCCGAAGAGAAAATTAAAGAAGAAAAACCATTGAGTAAGTTTGTCCTCATTACGTCTCTTTCTCTTGGAACTAGACATATGTGTCTTGACCATGTTGACCATTGTACTGAGCTGGACAAGATGAACGGTAAAGCCCCCACTTCCGTGCGCGGCCAATCTGAACGATTCGTGCCAACATCGTATCTCTGATGTATATCGGACAGGGCCATATTGCTCCGGGATCTACTTCTTCGGTCATGCTCAACAAGACTGTTCAAATCTATCGATCTGAATGATCTAGCCTAAGTTACCAATTAGGGATTGTGAGTGACACAATAACATAGAAAATGAGTTGAAGCATGTTACCTTACCTGATGAAGGGCTACTCACGCTATACCAGCAGGTTGAACTTCTCAAGTGGTGAAGCGAAGGCCGGGCAGCCATTTTGGTTTCGACATTGCATCAGTCCAGCCTCGGTGTTATCACTGGCTAGAATTTACCTAAATCCACTTAATAACTTCATATTCTACAACAAATAAAATTATCCCACCGATATAATGTGCAAAGAACCCATTAATACGTGAAAAAATATCAGCATAGGTCTGCACTATATCCAGTGTGGACGATTACGGTCAAGGTCACAGACTATTCACTCACTTGCGGCGAATCACTGAATTATCTCGCGATTTGCGAGATGATTACTACGCCGAGGCTCCTATATACAGTCGAGGTAGGTTACGATGGCCGCCCGAATGTAGCCGAGTACCTCCGGAGATGACGTCGATTGGTGCGCGGCAGGTGTGAAAGGCATCCAAGTCCCCCTGGAATCCAAGTCCGGTCTTATTGTTCAGCGAGGGATTAGAATATATGGCTAGAGAGACCATGACCATTCCAATATTACTCTACAATAGCGGGCTATTGTTTGGAGGATCTGCATTCCTAGGACGCTGATTCCTGTCACACCTGAGTCGACAAATGAGCCCATTTTGAATTTTTGCTTCTCACCTTTCTCTTTCCTCCTCTTCCTTTGTTAGGCGTACCTTTGCGGTTGCTGCTCGCCTTTTCTATTTACACCAACGGGCGGAGGATACTAGACACGCGCGTGTCCGATGCGACGTTGACATCACTTCATGGGATCCGATTTTTCAGCATGGTCTGGATAATTCAAGGACACACACTATTGATTTTGGAGTATCCAAGGAAGGTGGACATCGTCTCTTCTAATCAACAAAGTATTTTGTTCGTTCGCGGTCACAGTAAAATGGGCCTTTAGTGCGACCACGTCTTCGCACTCGAACGCGAACACGGAAAGTTTCTCCCGTTGGTGTTCGTGGTCGCAATGTGACGTCACGGGGTATCCACGTTGGACTGACTGGAGATTTTTGAGAAAACGTCAGCCCTAACTTCACAATTTTATCATATTATGTGCATATTTTCAGCAAATGCAAAAGATGTATGGTCCACAATGATGCGATCTCCGTATTACCTGTGGCTTGTGAGCGGAGAATTTGCAGTTGATACGTTTTTTCTCCTCAGGTTCGTACACCAGACATGCAGAAGCTATGTGAAAACTGACACCGCTTGGCGATTTTTTCAACGCATCGCATCACGCCGCCAGTGTGAACAAGGATTTAATTGTAAAGGTCTCGGGCCACTTGTGCGTTTTGCGCTGCGTGATGCGTCAAATCTTTTGTTAGGAAGCAGAACGGCGGAAAATAACAAAAGATTTGACGCATCACGCAGCGCAAAACGCACAAGTGGCCCGAGACCTTAAGGGCTGGTTCATACTTGCCCGCGGAACGTCAAGCGCATGAAACTGATCGCAGGTTTCCAAGGCGTGAATGTGCACACACATTGAAATTGATCATGGTCGGCGTAAAATCCGGACGGAGTATGAACCAGCCCTTAGAATACGGCTCCCTTGTCAGTATAAGGGCCAGGCGCCATATGCACAAAACATCTTAAGTGTAATTTTTTGAGAATTTCCCAAAGAATTTCCTTAAGTAATCATCCTTAACCTGAGTGGTATGCACAAAGCATCTTAAGATGAGACTTTTCTTAAAAATCTCCTTAACTTTAAGGTACCTCATCAAGTCTCGTAAGTGAAAATTTTTGTCCTTATTTCCAGCAAAAAATACAGAAACTGTGTATTTGACCTATTCAAAGATGTAGAGCAGCATCATTTCTTCATTATTATTGTTGGTTACACTGAAGATAATGAAGTCAGAGGGTGGTACGGGTACCAATGATAATTCGGGACAGTGAAAATCCTTTTGATTTTGGCTTGGGTGAGGGGATTTCACTTTGATAGAACGGGAATACTCTTCATTTAATATCAATCTTCTTGCTGCAGATAGATTGACAGAAGCCACGCAGTTCCTGCCTTACTAAGAGAAATCCTACTGAGTTGAGAAAATTCCTATTACTTAAGAAAATCCTTAACGTGTGCAACCATGTGCTCTTGAGACAGGGATTCCCTAGGCATTCCCGTTTGAACTATTGTAAAAGTGAATTCTATTGGCTAACGCACAGGCTAAATTTAGCTCTAGGCCTAGGAGAAATCCTACTGCGTTGAGGAAATTCCTATTACTTAAGGAAATTCACGGCTCAGGAAATTCGTAAGGTTCTTTGCGCATACCACTTGAAGGATTTCCTTAGCTAAGAATTCTTTTACGAGGTTAAGGATAATCTTACACTTAATATAAGGATTTTTTGTGCATACGGGGCCAGGGGCCATATGCATAAAACTACTTAAGTATGAAAATCCCAAGGGATTCCCTCAAACCACCACTAAAGTGGAAATCTTAACTAAAGGGAGATGCAGAAAGCTACTTTGGAATAGTGAAAGCCTCAAAATCACCCTTAACTCTAAGTGTGGTGACAGTTCCCTTAACTGACTCCTTAACTTCACAGTTGTGGCAGGCACAGATTGGAATATGCTATCCATGCTGTTTTTTAATGCATGCTAGCCAAATAGGCCGGGGAAATTATGTGCTAGGCTAGGGTGGGATAACATTGAACTGTGCCAAGGATTTTGATTTGACAGACCATGTATCCTCTTTCTGTCCTACCGATTTGGTAACCTCTTTTTTGTTTTCCACTGTTAATAGCCACTTTACACAGTTCCTAACATACTAAAATGTCCATTACAGCATTGCCTGCAGTCATGTTCATGTACATGCAGCCTACATTTGAGAAACCTTCCTTAAGTATAACACTCAAGAAATCTGGGAAACCCCTTGAATACTGAAATTTCATTGGCTGACACCACAATTCCTGGAAATACTTTAGTTAAGGGTTGGCCTTAGCTGAGTATGCCCTTAGTTTCTTTTATGCATATACCTTAAGTATGGCACTTGGTAAAGTGAAATCCTTAGACTTTAAGGGTAAGTTTTACACTTAACTTAAGGAAGTTTTATGCATATGGCCCCAGGGGCCATATGCATAAAACTACTTAAGTATGAAAACCCCAAGGGATTCCCTCAAACCACCACTAAAGTGTAAATCTTAACTTAAGGGAGATGCAGAAAGCTACTTTGGTGTAGTGAAAGCCTCAAAATCACCCTTAACTTTAAGTGTGGTCACAGTTCCCTTAACTGACTCCTTAACTTCACAGTTGTGGCAGGCACAGGTTGGAATATGCTATCCATGCTGTTTTTTAATGCATGCTAGCCAAATAGGCCGGGGAAATTATGTGCTAGGCTAGGGTGGGATAACATTGATC